>JAGFPH010002517.1:975-60143 GCA_018207615.1 Philaenus spumarius | reverse complement strand
TGTTGCAGGTAGTAGGAGTGTGCGAGTAGTCGTGACTCCTCCTGCTCTAGGACGTCGTCGTACTGCTTCGTGTCTCCGCACAGTGGTGTTTCTGTTTTTGGTAACGTTCGTATGGTTGCAACTGCACATGTCTAGTCTATCCACGACGCCCAGGCAGGACCTTATTCCTGAAAATGACTCTTCGCAGGCTATTCTTAGCATGGTGCCTCAGGTGAGTTATTTTGATTATTTAAAGAAACACTAGATGTACGCTGATTGATGAAATCAAACTATTATGTTTGTATAAGATGATTTGTAACATTGGTTTGTAAAAAGTCACTTTTATTTGCACAAAAATCACCTTTCAGTGTAATATTATCATTTGGTTCTTGATATTATTTCTTTTGTTAAATATAAAATAATATTTTTGTATATAAATGAATTGTATATATTTTAGAATTGACATTTTTCAATTCACAATAAGTTTACAGAGTTGTATTTATTTATTGTTATACTGTATTTGTCATTTGTATTACATTAATTAAAACTTGTTCTAAGAAATAATTAACTAATTTTAATTCTGTTTAAATTGAACCTTTTTGTTGTAGTTTAAAAATATATTTCCACTAAAACTTCATTATTACTAAACTAAGTTCTTTGTTGTTATGAATGCTGTTTTAATTTATTTCGTTGAATACATTTTTTGAACAATTTAAATCAATTTCCAGATATTCAAGGGAACGGTAAATAAAGCAGTCACCTTATTAAACAGTCCGAGGTCAAACAAAACCTTTTTTAATTCCAGTCAGGTAAAGTTGTAATACATTAAGACCCTTGGTGTGGGACTTGTAGAAGGATTGTTGGAATCCCTCCAGTAGAAATATAGCTAAGATCTTTTGCTTCAGTTTGGTGTACTGCGGAATAACAATGTTTTTGTAATTTTTGTGAACTTCATCTGTGTGAATCGTAAAGATTGATTTAGGCTGTATCTGTGGTTGGAATGTGCAAGGTTATTTCAGACATCTGGTGTGAATAGATTTACTTTTGTGTCATGACTGGTTGCTTTATATAAGGGTTGAAATATTTTCATCATGAAGCTGTATTTTTAATATTGTTTATTTGAGCTTTTGCTATTATTTATTTGTGTATGAAAGTGTACACATCGTTTTTAAAGTGTGTATCAACTCTAGTTTAAAGAACACAGAATGAAAAACCAAAAACTAAGACATGAAAAACTAATTAGCAAATATAATCCAAGAGGCCTCGGCCTCTGTTCAAATGTTAACCTAAGTACAATTAAATTAACCCTCAAAGAGCTGACTATAATACTCTTCAGTGCTAGGCATTTTTTAAGCGGTGTGCATGTATATTTTTACAAAATATGTATAACATTTTTACTAAAAGTAAAAATAGACTTATTATATATCATTAAAATAAAAAAAGCATGAATTTTTTATTTAATCTTAATATAATTGCCGTACTTTTAATCCTAGAGTTTTACAGCTGTTTGTTTTGCACAATTTAAAAATTTTAAATTTATTTTTTAGATATCCACACACTAAAAATAATTTCAAAATGTCACTGTATAAATTCCATGATATACAAAAGTTGTACAATTTCATGCTGAACAAAAAAATGTAAAACTGTAACATTCTACTCTTCCAAACCAATTAATTATTGTGGTTTATTACAAGAAGCAAAAAAACGTCTAGCAACTAGCACAGATACAGATGTGTGCACTAAAACAGCTGACTACAGTTCAACCAAAATTACATTTTTTAAAGTACCGATTTTAAACTTTATGCTATACTGTAGTATTTGATTTCTGACAAAACCATATAAGAAACTCTCAGATTGAATGAAAAATGACGACTTGAGGCCCGTATTAAAAAACCTCAGTAGAAAAGTCGCAAATGCGACTTTAGCACTACAGACTGATTTATAATGATTGCAATTGCGACTTTAGCGGTTGGAGGGTTAATTATAAATTAATAATACATAATTTAATAACTATAATATACAAAATTAACCTCGCTATAATTTAATCTCGCTGTTTTAGTTGTGAGATTTTACAAGTTTTATTCTATCAAGTTATCTTCTCACAAGTCAAGCTCAATAATGATTTATTTACTATAATATATTTGAAGAACCCTTTTGTAAAGTACTATAACTGAAATGTCAATAATACTGAAAACTAAATATGACCAGTAATAGAAGACCAGACGTCAAAGTCACACAAGATTCTAACAGGTAATGTTAGAAGCGTACAAACACTTGATACAATCCGAACGGAGTTCTCTCTGAACCCATTTATGTATCTACATCATACTTGCCTAAAGAAAAAGGTGTATTTTTTCTAATTCGTTCAAATAAATTTGTGATTTAAAAAAAGTAATTATTAGTCAGCTTAAAAAATATTAATTTTATACAATAGTACAGTACTCTATTTTGTACTTAAGTATAGCTAAAATCACCCATTTATTAAAATTTAAAATCAATTGTTTTTATAACAATATTAGAATAGTTCATTTTAAAAAGTGTATTTTAATTGACCTCAAATGAAGTTACAGATACATACAAGATATGCAGAAACTTTGGGATTACATTTTCATACAAACAGGTCATAAAGCACTTGGTATTCCATTTGTTTGTTATTTTGTTTCCAGTCTTTTTACAAAATTAAGAAAATAGATAACTCTAAAAACATGAACTTTGCTTAGATTCAGAGAATTATTAGCAAAAGTTATGAACATATTATTATTTGACACTTTCTTCCATCAGGTTACAGAGCCGCCCTTGACAAATTTATTTTCAGCTTTACAGACTACAGAAAATTCACCAAATAAAGTAAAACCCTAGCCGCAAAACCCTAAGCAATAACTAAAACAAGTTAATGAAAAAAGTTATGTTTATTACACTACTTTTATGTAAATTTCGATTATGTAGTCAGAGGATGGCTGCACTATTTTCATTATTGTTCGTGTTTTATGGTCCCAGAATTTGCTTTATTCAGTGAATATTTGTTGACACATTGCTCTAAACTTTTTGCAGAAAATATGTAACAAAAGTTTTGATTCCCGTTTAATTGTTGTTTAGAGATTCAGCTAGAAATATATTTTTCTGTTCTACTTCGTGCAAAAATGTTGAACATAAACATAATATACGATTTACACTATTGACCGAAAATACTTGGAAGAACTGCATTCTAATGAAAAAATAAACACAATTTTTAGTAAATGCTACAAAATTTACTGTCTTGCCAAGACTCAATAAATTTTGTAGAATTTACTAAAAATTGTGTTTGTTTTTTTTATAGAGAGGCCAGTGGCAGACCGCCCCCTACTCCCCACTCTTTGTATGCCGCTGGGTAATGACAAACAACCTGGTCACATAGGTCCGACTATTTAAAAAATAATAGATCTTGCCCACCCAGATAAACAGATAAAAACTGGTTTATTGCAGTAAATAACCACTTCCCCTTTGTGTAAGAACTTTAGCATGCAATGTTGTATTGACATTTTGGGTAATTTATCTGAGAAAATTACAGCCTTATTTTTAGAAAGTGTTTACTTGCCCACCAGATAAACAGACACGACTTGGTGTACTGTAGTAAATAATCCCTCCCCCTTTCTGTAAGAACTTCAGCATGCAAACTTGTAGTCACATTTTGCTGTGATTAATCTATTTAAGCCTTATTTTTGGAAAAGAAGAAATTGTTTTTCTATATTAGTTTGTTCATGTTTTAACTTTTTAGGGTTTTCAGTTGAAAAGGACAGTTGGTTTATACCTACTCTAAAAATATCGTATAATACATTTTATACACAAGTTTGGCAAATGTCTGACTAGAAAGTTATAAAATTACCAACAATCCATCAACATTAGAAACCAATTTTGAAAACGAAAGTGGTAATAATTTAATTATGCTTTGGTGCATGGGAAAGGAAAACGAGAAAATATCCTCATTTAGGGAAAATGAGAAAAGTGAGCATGAACAATATTAAACATCTGGGTGAAAAAGGTGAATATTTGGGCCTATTTAAAAGGAGGGTTGAAGCAATTAATATTTTAGGCTTATCTGTGAAATTTATTGCATTATTGTTTCAGTGAAATGTTTATCACAATATTACAGTCGTGGACGTCATGGTGAAAATTTGTATAATTTATTACAAATTTATTTGACTCTCCTGCAAAAATTTAAAAAATCCTTCTTGATTATATTTTTTTAGCTTTTTAATGTTATTGTTCAGCTTTGGGTAACTGTCTTATAATCCTTCGGTTTATTTTTTCCTTTAAACTTCTAAAGATATTTATAAACATATCTAGAAGTAGAAGCTGGAAATTTAATATTGAGATTGTTCGGTTTGAGGGAATTTTATTTTTGTCCTAAAAAATTCTCCTATTTTTCCTGTTAAGAAAATATATAACAGCATATATAATATGAACAAATACTGTAATGTATTATTGTAAAAATTTACATAAATATACAATAGATCTCCGTTTGGAGTGACTTGATTGTCATGTGAACACAATAAAATAAATAACAGTACACATGCCATGTATTTGTTACGGTCACGGTAATTTATGCTTATTTGTTTTCCTGGTGGGTGGATTTCAGTTGGTCACACTATGTGAAAATGTTATTAGTTTACAGTCAGCTGCCTATGTTTAGCAGAGAATTAATTCAAATTATTGCATTTATTTATTTAAGCCGTGTTTACACCGGAGTTGTCAACATGTTGGGCAAAACTTTTGTTTCCCGTCGGTGGTCGGTAAAGATCAAAGAAAGTTGACAACAAAATGTTGTACCAAAATGTTGTCACTAAAGTTGTAGTCAAGGTAGGGTGACCAAATCATTTCCTGAGAAAACCGGGACACAACTAGCTGAGGACCCTCCCCCAAAATTTACCCAGGTTTTTAAAATATAAAATATTTGTATTTTTATAGACATGTATATTTTGTTGCTACTACTGAAGTTAGTGATGCCTCAAGTGAAATGCTGCTACTGAGAATATTGTGCTAAATTATCGTTGTAAAGATGTGTGTACCGCTTTTAACTGCACTTGGTAGAAGCGAGGCCAGACCTCATTCAATGAATGGAGTGGGTCCCACAACATCATTTGACTATAGTAAAGTCATTGATTTTGAATTTTTTCCAAGTTCTGCAATGGTTGTGTAAGTAATTAAATACTCAACACCCTGAAAATATGTCAACACATAGAAATGTTTGCAAGGCTACCTAGGATCAATTGGTAGTATGGAAGTCACAAGTGCTACAGCTTTATGTGGTACATCACGAAACAAATTAGGTTAAAGACATGAATTTCTTGGACATAGTGACTCCAAATGTTTTGCTGCTGTATTGGAGAGCAAACCCTTTGGACATGGTATCCGAATAACTTAACTGGAATGTATCAGACATGTCCAGAAACAGATTGGCGTCCAACTCTGAAAGCTGAAACAAATTTTTAAGAAAAAGCAGTTCAGTGATGGTAAGATCTTGACCGGCAAAGACCAACTTACAAATGCCGAAATTTATTAATTGCAGACGTATTATGTAAAATCCAAACAAAGCATTTTGGCCAGAGTGAAGGATATAAAAAAGCAATCTGGGCGACATACTTTCTCCGAATGTCGACAGACAGCAAATCTTTACCCAGGTGATGATAATACCTGGTGTAAGTTTAATAAATCAAAACAAAATGAAAGTGTGTACAAACATAGATATCCTTTACCAGATACTCTGTGTGTGTGTGTGTGTGTGACAATAAAACCTATTTACAGGGATTTGACAAATGACGACCTATTAAAGCCTTGTCTTCACAGGAAAACACAAACTCCCAATGACAGCTCAATTTGGCAGAGCATATCTAAAACAGTGTTTGTAGGTCTTAAATACCCTTAAACTAGGAGTTTCAGACGCAGTTATATGCTTCAATGATGGTTCTACTGGCAAAGTGAATGTGCTTCGAAAAGACTTATGATAGGACCTGGAAAATGTTAAATTTTAGGCTTGAAATGCATCAACTCTGAGTGCATAAGAAAGGTTGATAGAGAGACCAAAGAAGAAGAAGTGAAGAGTTGACTGTTAAAGAGGAAAAGTGAAGATAAGGAAGTGAAAGGGTCCTGTCGTGTCAGATTCTGATGTGTTAAAAGAGTGGCAAATGTTTAAAATCCTTTTTCAGAAACTTGTGTTTTTTTTAACTTGAGTTACATTTGAGTTACATGTGAGGAGTTAACAATTTTTATTATTAATATACATTTAACTTTGATTTGTCTATCCGTGCAAAGCAGGATCGGGCAGCTAGTAGATTTATATAAGTTAACATTAAGTGTTAATGAAAATATTGAAAAACATATTGTATCAAAAATTATACTAATTCTTATCTTTAATGACCTTAATTAGGTATTAAACTTTACTAATTTAAACCATACATGAAACATTTTTAATCATCTGTAAATATTGGCTACTATAAAATCATTGAATTTCATTGTTCATTGCTCGGTAGTTCTGTTTGAGGTTCATTTTAAAATATTGTTTCGCAATGCTGTTGTTTTATAATTGAAAAATAGAGTTTGCATGCACTTTGTTCAGACTGAAATGTCATTTACTACTGACAAAATGAAATCAACCCCACAGAACCTAGAACAGAAGTATGGAAACACAATTCCATGCATTTTAATAAAGCGTAGTGTATATTCGAGTTTTGTTATATCCAACCTATCATGATAACACACTAGACAGAATAATCTGGTTTCTGTACAGTATATATGATTTATAAAATGTTTTCCTGCAACTGCAGAGTGATTGATTTAAAGGTGGCAGCTATTTACTGAAACCCTGTAACTTACACACAAAACTTTGGATGATGATACTAATCCAATTCTTTACATTATTAAATTCATAGCTGTTCAGTTAGTATATTTCTGTCCTCCATTTTCCCAATAAGGGTAACCTTTTTAAAATTGTATAAAGGTCAATTTATATAAAATAAATTCTTTTAACGGTGTTTTTAGCCTTTTATGGTTTTGTTCTCAGTCTTTTCACCCACCCTGTATTATAACAACTCACACATTATTTGATGAGTTATAATAGATCAGATATTGGTAGGATTTGTTAAGTAACCCTTTAACCTAGACACACGGAACCATTCCTTTGCGAAAGCCGCAACCCAATGTGATGTACGGAACAGCGTTGCCAATTTGCTGGGGAATTCCCCGGAATCTGGGGACTTAATAATTCCGGGAAATTTCCAGGGAATTACACATTTTCCGTGTAACTTTTCGGGTATTTTATATAATTTTGAAAATTTCCAATTTTTACTGTGTTTAAATTTTATTTACAGTTTAGCATTTAATCACAAACAGTTGAAAACAAGGAGAAAAATATGAAACAACGTATTTTCAATCTCTAGGCACTTGAAAAAATTATCTGATCTGCAGAATACTGAACCTGCGCTCTTTGGTTGTATATGTAAAATTAAAACAACAGTCAGTAAACGGATACGGACGTATACGGTTTGCATCGCATAATGCACATATTCTGGTTTTGTTTACAAGATCGATAAGTTTGTTGTAAAATCAAAAAAATTTAATTGAATTATTTTGAAATGCCTTTCCAAGTGCATTACGTAAAAATATTTGTCCTTTTGAATTAAAATAAATATTTACTAAATTTTCTTATTAAATAATAAATAATTTTTAAGTTTTTAAAATAATTATTCAATTATTATTTTTCTTATTTTCTTCTTTCTTTAATTATGTTATTTACTTATTTTAAATTATGTGTTGTCAAAACTTTTTCAAAAACAATGTCGTCGATAGTTTAATGACAATTGATAGACTTTCCGGTAGTGATGGCTATCGATACTATCGATAGTGCTATCAAACTATCTCCAACCCTAGTTGAAAATGATGGGGACAGCTGCTTAAAAATTTCTGGTAATTTTTCGGGGAATTGTAGTTTGCATTCCGGGGAATTCAGAGGAATTACCTTGGGTATTATGGGGAAAATCAGCTTTTGACATTGGCAACACTGGTACGGAACTTTTGTGTGACGGATAAAAATCAGCTTTTCTGATCTTATTTTAATACTTAATAACTAGCTAACATTGCAATACTCTACCTAAGGGTTTTTCTTTTTTTCATTGATTTTAACAATAAATAAATAATTCTAATGAAGTTCAAAGACCATATGAAACGATGATTTTACCATTACGGCTAATTAATAACAGTTGTCTCAAAACAGGCTGTCCTAAAACAATTTTGTTTAGAGGATTTTTTTCTAAAAAATACAATTTGACTAGACTATAGAAAACATTTAGGCAAGTAGGTTAAAAGGTTCTAGGGAGGAATTATTACAAAAAGATTTCTTTTTGCATTTTTCTTGTTTTCTCACATTTTTGTTGTTTACATTTCTCCCTTCACATCAACGTGGAACAAAACTCACACTATGTCTACTGATAGAGGCTTTTATTAGAAAGAAGATCAGAGTTCAAATGTACTATTTGACAATGCACTTTATTCAGAACATTTACGTTTATCTTTAAATTAGATTTCTTTGTGCAACCCTACAGTTGGATGGCATGTACCTTCAGAAAGGTTTCTGTATCTTTGTGTAAATCATAATCTAACTGTGCATGGAAAGCTTAGATTTGCATTCAAGCATTCTTTTATCTTCAATATTCTTTTCTTTTTTTATTAAGAACTCCTTCCATTCAAGCAATAGAAGGTACGTGCAGGGCCGTGTGAGATAACTTCTGATAATCATGTTCAGATTATTATTTTCTAAATATATTTTTTTTCTAACAATTTATTTCTCCTGAAGACATTAATGCCACACAAATCAAATCAAATCTATATATATAAAAATGAATTGCTGTTCATTAGTCTCGCTAAAACTCGAGAACCGCTGGACCGATTTGGCTATTTTTGGTCTTAAAATGTTTGTAGTAGTTCATAGAAGGTTTATACGTAAAGAAAAGTTTGAAAAGTTTCCCGAAAAAGTTTCAAATTTGGAAGAAACTGAACAGCATTTATTGTATGAACTCAAAACCATAGCTCACAAAAACAGCTGTTCGTATAAAAAGCTTATGTTTGTTTACATATATTACCATAGCAACATTACTTCGCAAATTTATAATCACTTTAATACTCTTCAAAACCAACAGCTTTTTAAGGTTAGATTGAAAAACTATAAACAAACACAAATAAAAATGCTTACAGAATTATAATTCAACTCAAACATTGGTTATTAAATATCTAAGGCCTACTTAGAGATATGCTGCTTAAAATATTGTTTATATAAAATATATCACAATTATGAAGTTTTTAATACTTTTGAAAACATATTTTCGCTATCAATAATAATAACAACAAACAAATTGTTTGACACCATGCATAACCATAAACATACACGAGTTTAAACATATTTTATTGAAAACTAAACAAACCATCTGAATTAAACTAAATGCCATTAAAATATCACATTCGTAGCTTTATTTTGATATATACTGTATATTGTATATTTAAATACTAAACAATATATATCTTACACTAATTAGGCCTATACATTTAAAATTACAAACTCTATTTGAACCAGTTTGTTACATCCTAAATTAACGCGGATGTTACAAAGTGATTCAAATATCTTTTCTACGACCCCCAGCTAATTTAAACCCTCGCTAAGAAAGGGTTAAAAGAAATTCGAAATTTTAGGGTGGTTTGGGGAGGGGGGTCAAAGTTACTAAAAATCCCTACAAGAACGAATTGGAATGAAATTTGGTACGTAGCTTCCTCTAAGGCCGTAGGTGCTCGCAACATTGTCAATGAAATTAAGTGAAAGTCAAAATTAGTAAAAACTATAAATTAAAACGATATATTTAAAGATTTTTCATGCTAGATAGTAGTTTACAGGAATACAATTTTCAGTGCTTTCCTAAATAGCGTAGACTTTTTTTCATGACCACAGTAGGATATGCACAGGTCTTCAACGAACATTTAAAAAGAATTACAACTACGTCAAAAAGACTGAAAATACCAACAACCACGGGCAATGCCATACGGGTCAGCTAGTCTTGAATACAAAATACTAAAACAAAACAAAGAACTTCTTAGAAATACAGTAATATTTTATATATTATTTATTATTGAAATTTGCAAGAAATTATGTAGGTTACTTCCATAAAAACCTAATAGGTTACCATCCTTCAATGATTAAATGGTTGTTGGAGGTTGTGGCTTAAAGGTAACAAAAGACATTTCTTGATGGTCGTGTTTCATCTATATTTTTTCAATTTAATATATCGAAATGATCGATTGAAAGAGGAAAGCCCAAATATAAAACCAGTTTGGAGCAGAATTAAAATCGCACAGTTAGGAATCGACATAAAATAGATCAAAGTTCATTCCTTTTCCCCAAAACTGTTACCATGAATAGTTCTCTTAAACATTCGGGTCTTTGATTTATTTAACTCCCTTGGCTGTCCCAGAACAAAGCATCTACCAAATTAACATCAAGGCCTTCCCGAACTGAAAACTACCGTTGATGCTGTTAATATCATATGCTAACCAGTTCCACAGTCTGCAGCTATTCGTGAAAATGATTTCTTCAATTTGACAGTTCCTAAAAACTTTGGTATAAATAATGCAGCTTATCCGATGAAGTGCTTTTAATCAGGAACAGGAAATATTTTGTGTAAATTAAATTTATTTAGTGGATTTTTATTGTTGAAATTAGTACACCAACAGTTTGTATATTTATTTACTTGAATGATTGTGACATATAGTTTGTCTCTAAAAAAAATATATCAACTCCAATTTAGACACTCAATTTGAGTGGTTGTGGGGGCGTGGCATGTGAAAACGATCAATTTTGACAACTCTACTTGTAATGAATATTTCACCCTCTAAAAATTATCCAATCGCAATAAATCAAAACCCATTGGAAAGGTAACGACCTAAACTTTAATTTTTGTATTTACAAGTTTTTTCTAAAACGTATGTTTACATACGTAATCATCGTTGCAGTTTATTAATTTTCTTCAACAAACTCGGCGCCCGTCAATTCACCGGATTTCGTCATAAAACACGACAAAGTAACGCATCTTTCTTCTCTTTCTAAAGCCCGCCCAATTCTTCTTTAGAAAGTATTCTTTCTAAAGTAAACCTAGATATCGTTGGATTCTTCACAATTTCCCCTATCTAATACTGTCATCCAATCAAAAATCGGACAAATAGTTGTGGGGCGTTTTGTAGACCCTTGCAATTGGTCAGTTTTCCAACCAATAAACAGCGGTATTTATTACACGTGTTACCTATGTGACCTCAATCGTTTTTTAGAGATATTTTGGTATCTTTGTAAACATAATGCTTCAAGCTAACTTTCCCTGTAAACCAAATATGCTGTATTTGAACAGTTTGTTGCGTAGGACCGTCGTGGAAAAGTGACTGCTAATACGGTCTCATCTAAGGTTTAAATATGAACCCTAACGGCTTTTTATAACATAGGTAGACATAGGAGTTTGCGCGCGCATCCTGTTTGGCTTCAATGGGCGAGAGATTTCTACATTTTTTCTCACTTTTGTTATTCAAATAATTCTAAGTCAAACACTTTTAGGAAAAGATAATTTACAAGTATACGGTTCAATTCTTTCATTTATTCTCTACACTTTGTTATAATAATATTTCATTTTTGGGTAAAGCAAATATTCCTAAAGTACGTTTGAAACTAGGCCTACTTTTGTTAGCAGTCGTGTAGGTGGAACATAAAAACTAGTGTTTTCAAAATAAGAAATTTGAAATTGATAAATGTTTTTATACAGTACTATTTAGAACTAAATTGTGAAACTTTTTTACGCTTACGAAAAAATTACAAAAAATGTTTACTACTTGTTAAGTAGGCCTAAAGTTGAACATTTTCCTTTCGTTACTGAACATTTTTTGTTTCTTGAGCTATGAGCTAATAACTTTTACAATTTTACATCAATAATTTTTTTAATTGCATATATATATGAATTCTTTCTCTACAAAAAAGGTACAGAACACTTTTGGATTGGTATACAATTACTATATTTGGCGAATTTTTGAAAATATGCTTGCACACGAACCGAAATGACTTGGCGTTGCAAAAAATTAACATGGACAGTTGTAGGGTTAACCTTACTTCAACACCAAAACGATTATTTCCAAAAGTATTGGATAACATTTAATTTTTTCTTTTAATTCTTTAACATAGTCTCTTTAAAATAAAGGGAAATAATTGTATGATAAAAAATAATTGTATTGTTCTTTACAAAAAACAAAACAGCCACTGTTTAAAATGTAAGAGATGAAATTAAAACCCATTTGTCTGTGAAACCCATTGGTTAACATAACCGTAAATGATTAATAATATATTGAAAAACATTTTAATTCAACATAAAAACTTTATGGTTACATGGCACAATTTTGTAGCCAAATTTCGTCCACGTATAGTGATTTAGCATACAAAAATTTAAGATAAAATAAGGTTTGTAAGGCTATGACACACGAACAAATAGATATGACAAAAATGAAAGGTTCTTAGTGGCTATTGTACCTTACGGCCTGTGGTGGAGTTATATTTTATCACATAACTAAAGGTAAACATGACTAGTTTCCCCGCCATTGTGATCTATTGGGCTCATTATCTAGACAACCAGCCACTTACAATTTACGAAATGAGATAACCTCACACAGAGAACCGACTATTATTTAATAAACTAATTAGTTACTGCTTTATCGGTTTCACTAGACTGAAACATATAACAAACTAAATATTGGGCTAACTAGGGTTATGAATGGCGCCGACTAATCAGACCTAATTTGTCCATAATTATTAATTTATAGGCTGAACATGACTCACCAAATGGCCACCTTGTTTAGACACATTTAGCTGGATATTGTGACAATTAACTACAAATTTGAATATAAATTACACTGCCCTCAATAAACAACTTATCTCAATAGAAGCTTGGACTGAACTCAGTCTGTTCTTTCACAAGGGTCTATTTCGATGAGCACACCAATAATCTATTTGATAACTCATATAGTGATGATCCAATTCAAGATTTACACACTATGCTAGCTTTAAAAGTACTCTTTCATTGTTAACCCTTCCAAGTGCTGAGGGGATCATTCTTTAGTGCTAAGCATTTTTAGGGCATCACACAAACATATTTAAAAAATTTCATAATAAATACAAATTTGAATTTATATTTGACTTATTATATATCAATGTGTTCAGAAAAAATCAGAGAATAATATAGTAATAGTTTTTTTTTACTTACCATTATCCAGTAAAAGTATTATGGATGATAAATCACAATGAAAAATTTCACTAACATTTTGAACTTTAGAGGCTGCTTACATTCACTGAATTTACTGAATTAAAATTTCAAGATATACAAAATATTTAAAATTTTATTATGAACAAAAATATATAAAACAATAGGCACTTTGAATAGTAAAAAAAAACACTTACAAGTAAAAATATCGAAGCATGTCAGATAACGGACATAATAGAGCTTCCCTAATCGCTCTAGACTTAGTTGACTAATTTTCAGAATAACCTATATAATAACATAAAATAAATTAACTCCCTATAATCTACCTAAAATTAACTATTCACTAAACATATAATATAAATGAAACACTAACAAAACTGCATTATAAACAATAAGTTTGAACAAAACAAACAACTGCGTTGTTTACATACAAGTTATCAAACCACAGACTACAGCTGACAATATTGTCGTCTGTTATTGTTTCCAATCTGTTCCAAGACAATCTCGCACTGCCTACTGGATAGAGAATTCAACTTTTACTTTCATTCTATGTGAAGTGCAAGTTAGTCAGATAAATATTAATTAGCTTCGATATATCGATTTTATGAATCGGCTCTTATAGAGTCGATAGCACGTTACAAGGGGGTCTAATCGGGTCTTATAGAGTCGATAGCACTTCGAGGGTTAAACCCATGGAAGTAGGTTGTGTGCTTTTGGTAAAACCAATATATTCATGTCTTAATAATACAAGCAAACATTTTGTACTGTACATTCTCTCTTTGGTATTTGGAGTATTAACAGCTTCTTGTAAATAGTTTACGGAATTCCAATTAGTAATAGCAATGTTTCTTGCTTTTCTGTAAATAAAGTTAATAGACGCTGTATCTGTGCTTTAACAAGCTAACAAAATCTATTTCTATTTTCCTTGTTGTTTTAAATTATAGGAGTAATTAATGAAGAGTTATTTATCTGTAGTATTAGCTCTTAGTATTTTGTATTTAGAATAAAATGAGCCATAATTTATATTAGTTTAAAAACTGTGACATGCAAAAATATATGTTAAATTTGGTATGGGGTTACATTTTTACTATAAAATAAATGTTGCAAACTCTTGTGAAATAATATAGTTGCCTAAAGGATTGCTGTTTTAAAAAGAAAGAGAAGGTGTCATTTGTAAAGGATACCAAAGGACACCTACTTTCTTGGATTTATTTCAGGTCTCTTCCAATAATCCAAATAAGCTTTGGCCTTCCTCATCATTTAAATTTTTTATGAATGATCAGTTCTACAACTTATCAAAATACATTATCTTATTTCCTGCAAAGCGTGTGTTTCAGCCATCAGTATTTGTTTTCCAAATCGGTTTTTAGCAACAGTTCTTCAGTTGTTATCGTATCTGGCTTACAAATATTGAGTATCATTCGAAAACTTTTCAAATATTGTTTATAACATTTTAGTAGTAAAGAAATATATCCAAGGGCAGATACAGGATTGACTTCTGGGAGCTGGGAGGGCACCTTGTGTCTAGGCCCGGGGGTAAACTTTTAAAATTTATGAAGCCAATTTGGCTGTTTAGGTGAAATATTAACCCACACAGCATTGAGTCTGGACCTTTACACTGTCAAGGAACACACGAACCACAAAGCTACACTGCGCCTAGAGGCCGCACCAAGTAGGCCTAGTGCTCATGCTTAAACTCTTGTAAAAAATAAAATAAGTACATGTAAAATGAAACAGTACATAACATTTTAAAAATATTCTGATGCTGAACCACTTCTACGTAATACTGACTTTAAAATAATTGCCTTAAAAGGTAATACCTGACTATATTTATATATACAGTAGAACCCGGCTTAACCGGCCTCGGATCAACCGGTCCTCGGATTAACCGGCCTATCCGATGGAGCAACAGAGTTTTTTTTCTCTTACAGATTATATTTCTGTAACTGGCCGAAGTCTCAAACATTGATTGTTTGACAGACATTTCCGGGAAAATAAAGCTGGGTGATGCAACTTTAGTTGTGCAATGTGTATCGTGATAGTGTTGAGGCAGGCAGAACAGGGGAGGGGAGCGTGAGTTTGATTCCCCTCTTGCTTCCTCGGCAACTGTATTTTTTCTTAGAATCAATTGACAAAGCGGCATCCTTTGTTTCTTTTTCTTCATCTGTTGGTTTGTCGGAAACTTTACTGAATTTCGTGGAAACAAAATATGTAATATTTATAACATATTGAGTAATATGTTAGAGCAGCAAAAGATTCAACGGCATTAGACGTGATGAACGTACGAAAATGGAGAGACTTGGCTTTACAAATCTTTGAAAGTTATAGAACGGAAAAAATACGGTACCTGATTTTTTAAAATAATGATACAGAAAATTGTAAATTCAGTTTTCAAAGTTTATATAAGTTTAAAATGTTTAATTTGTTGGTGTTTGTTATTTATGTATGTACGTACATACAATAAAATGAGTTGCAATAACGTCTTATGTTTGTTTATTTATGAAATAATGTGGGGGTTAGCCTATTTTGGAACAAACATCTATTTTTTACGGGAACCTCGGATCAACTGGCCAGGGTCTCGGTCCCGACCAGATCGGTTAAGAGGGGTTCTACTGTAAACATACTTTTCTTTTTCTTTGAGCTAGGGGGGGCGGGGGGGGGGGGGGGTGCCGATGGCTGCAAGGTGTATTACGTCAGTTGAGCTATTTCCCAGTTTTAAGCTTAAATGACGTAATATCTAGATATTATATTCAGATTATCAGATTAAGTTATACATTCCTTGAGGAGTAATTTCATCCGTTGCATCTTTGCCCTTCTAGGAGGGGGTATGTGCCTTCTCTGGATCTGCCCCAGTAACTAGTAGACATACTTTATAACAAACATTTAGTGCATTGCTTTCAAAGACCTAAATTTATTTTCTTTATAATTAGGACTCCTATAGTTTTTTTCAAATTTTCATATAGGCGTACTTTTTGATTCTCAGTTTTTTTTTCTGGTTAGCTGCTGACTGTAGGCCTACTGCTGTCCAGATATTTGAGATCTTTCTGTATGTCTAAGAGTATCTCCTATTGCCACTATTTGAAATTAAAGAATCTACTGTACTATATTTGTCCATCAACTTGTATTTTACCCCTCTATTTTTTATAATAAACTTACTTCTTTGTTTACTGCATGTTAATGTTTAACATGATTTATATTCTAATTGTTGTGCTTTTGATAAATCACAAGCATTGTGTGTTAAAAGATTTACAAGCTGTTATACAATGATTGCTTGTCTCCAGGTGCTGCACAAGTTCCTGACCAGCCGTCCTCGCAACGTAAGCCAACATTTTGGGTCCGGTGCCAACACTAGCCTTGCTAGAAAACTCACCATTGAAGAAATCAAACATAACATCAAAAAATACAACTTAGCTCAAACTGTTTACAATGAGGACTTATTTGGAACGGTTCAGAATGACACAATTGTCATTGTTGTTCAGGTACAAAATAAATTATTTTAGTCATTGTAATTTGAAGAAAAGCGAATTTCGAGGAGATCTTACAACTGTGATATAAACATAACCTAAAATATATTTATAATGCTTAGTAATACACTCTGTTATAAGTATTGTTTTCTTTGTTTCAGATTCACACAAGGCTTGTTTACCTCAGGCACTTGATTGTAAGCCTCGCTCAGGCGCGATACATCGAAAACACTCTTCTTATTTTTAGTCATGACTATTACGATGAAGAAATCAATGAGTTAGTCCAGAGCATAGACTTTGCCAAAGTAATGCAAATATTTTATCCTTTCTCCATTCAGACTCATCCTCACGAGTTCCCAGGAGAGTCCCCTGAAGACTGCCCTAGAGATATTACTATTGAACAGTAAGTATGGCAAATTTAGTACTGTAGTTTCTTAACCCGAGATGTGTCAGCCGAATCACTGCTAGATTTACCTCTTAAACCCTACAGATGTTAGAGTGCTCAACTGAGCAGTCATAGCGCTTGGCCTAGGTCTCACACTACTCAATTGACAACTATACTTTGTATTAAATATTTCACCCACTAAAAAACATCTAATCCCAATAAAACAAAAACCGTTGGAAAGGAAATGATTTAAACTTTAACTTTTGTATTTAAAATTTTTTTCTAAAACGTACATTTACATACGTAATCATCGTTTTTAAAGTTTTAATTTTCTGTAAACATATTACCGCGCGTGAAACACAAAGAAATTATACTCTACTCTGTCACTTCTCTAAAGCTCTATAGCGCTCAATAGAAATATTTTGACCAATAATATAAAGATACCATTGGATTCGTCAAGATTTTAACTTTCTAAAACTGCCTTCCAATCAGACATCACTCAAATAGTTTCAAAGACATTAAGGTTTCAGTAGACCCTTGCAATTGTATAGTTTTCAACCAATGAAACAGTACATTTCGCAATCGAGATAACGCCTACAATTCTTTAAGTTAGTATTTATACCTTTATACCATTTTGTAGGGAAAACGTCGATCTTTCATTTGGTGTAAAGTAAACTAGATTTGACTGGTTAGATGTTATTCAAACAGCAGTGGAAAGGACAGACTTTCGTAGAATTCAAACGGTCGGATGAGATCGCTAAGCAAGCCTGTTTCCCACGCTCTACCAACGGACATTTTGTATTCTGTTTATCAGCACGAGGTTTCATTTGTTCCATGTCATTTTGTGATTCAAGTAAAGCTAAGTCAAATACTTTTATGAAATAATAATTTACAAGTATACAGTTCAATTCTTTGATTTGTTCTCTACACTTTCTTATAATTCCAGAGTGTTTAGCAGTCTGAAGAATAAAACAGCTACTGATATTGATGGAGTTTCTACATGGCTCATCAAACAGTGCTCTGATGAACTTATCAAACCTCTTATGGTTTTAGTTATTTCTTCATTTTCTAAGGGAGTATTCCCTTCAAAATTAAAACATGCTAAAGTACTTCCACTCTTTAAAAAGGGAGAAAAGGAAGATAAAAATAACTATAGGCCAATTGCTTTATTGCCTGTGTTCAGTAAAGTTTTTGAAAAACTCTTTGTGGCACAACTTCTTAACTATTTAAAAAAATTAATATCCTTTTTAGTGGCCAATATGTCTTTCAAAAAGGTAAGTCTGCAGTGGATGCAATAGTCGAGTTAATGGACTTTGTTGTGGAAGGTTTGGATAAAAAAAGTAAAGTTATGAGTATTTTTCTGGACCTTTCAAAAGCATTTGACTGTGTGAATTTCAAACTATTGCTGGATAAGTGGGGATGCGGAATACTACCCCCTGGAAAACTACCCCCCTAGGTGAAACGTGACGTCACGAAATCTGCCAACTAACCAATATGGGAGCCGTGTCCGCGACTGGAATACTACCCCCCCTAACAAAAGCGGGTCGCCGGAATACTACCCCCCGGAAAACTACCCCCCAAGCAGGTTCCTACAATTATACTGTTATCGGCAACATACTGTGACTAAACAGTTTAGGTTAGTCCTCTAGTTTTTTTTTTATTCTAATTATATCGAAACTTGAGTGTGCATGACTGGAAAACTGCCCCCCCGATCTCTGACGTCAAAATGACGTAGGAACCTGCTTGGGGGGGTAGTTTTCCGGGGGGTAGTATTCCGGCCACCCGGATAAGTGTGAAAAAATTGGCATTCGCGGGCAACCTCTATTATAGTTGAAATCGTATATATATGCAGTAGGTCACAAAGTGTGTCTGTTGCAGGAAGGCTGTCTAAACAGGTTCAGTTGAGATATGGAGTCCCTCAAGGATCAATTCTTGGGCCAATACTGTTTTTAATTTATATAAATGACCTTTCGTCAGTAATAAGCGTGGATAAACTAATTCAGTTTGCTGACGATACAACTTTGACCTTTCAAGCAAACTGCTTAGAAAGCTTGGAGCAAAATTCTTTCTTACAGGTCAATGCCACAAATCAGTATTTGGATGAAAATAATTTGGCACTAAATCCTGAAAAAACTAAGTACATGTATTGTAGTCTAAAGCATGACATGAACCAGGCGCCAAGTGTCTTTCTAGGAGAGGAAGAACTTGAGGAAGTAATCTCAGTAAAGTTCTTGGGTCTCCTTATTGATAATAAGCTTTCTTGGAGGAATCATATTGATAGTATCAGTGCAAAAATTGCTTCAGGAATATTTGCATTGAGAAACGTAAAGCCATATTGTACACCCTCAATTCTTTTGACCGCTTATTACGGGTTAGTATATCCCCACCTGTGCTATGGAATCCTTCTCTGGGGAAGTTCTTCTATTCAGAATCTTCTCAGAATATTTGTCCTGCAGAAGAAAGCTATTGGGCTGGTAGCAGGACTAAGGAAATTCCAGTCATGTAAGAATGTCTTCAGGGAGCTTGGTATTCTTACACTTCCAAGTATTTATATACTTGAAGTAGTCCTATATTTCAAATTTAAGTGTGATCACGTCCAGAACAAGGACATACACAATTATGGCACCAGACAGGCAGGTAACTACCGTGCTAAAAAGCACAGAGTAAGCCTTTTCAACAAACTCCCTTCCCAAGCTGGTGAACGTTTGATTAATAAGCTCCCAGAAAATATAAAAAATAAAAAAATTATAAGATTTTTAAAAGCAGGTTTAGACAACTTCTTTTGACTGGATCATTTTATTCGGTAGAGGAGTTTGTGCACTATAGATTTTCTTAAACGTGGGGATCTCAGTGGCGGGGTCTATTTTTGCCTCTGGGTGAAGCAGTTTTCTTCTGTTTAAGTTGTCATTTCTACTGTATTTGTGTAATGTTTTTTAAATGTACAGTAAAAGTGTATAATCTTTTAAAAAGCATTGATTGTATAAAATGTTTTATTGGTGTAGTTTTTAAAAATATAAAAGGATGAATGACAGCCACTTTATAAATTAATGTTATTTTCTACTTATACATGTGATATTGTTTTTACGTTTTTGTATTTAAATATTTTTTAAATTAAATCTGTAGATTATTTACTGTCTTGATTTATATCTAATAATGACTTGTCTCATGCAATGTACATTGTTAAAGGACTAAATAAAATGAAATGAAATGAAAATAATAATATTTCATTTTTGGGCAAAAGATATATTCCTAAATTTTCAAAGTAGCCCTAGTTTTGTTTTGAGTATTGTAGTAAGAACATAAAAACTGGTGTTTTCAAAATAAGAAATTTGAAATTGATAAATATTTGTTACAGTTCTATTCAGAATTAAATTACAAAACATTTTTATACTTATGAAAAAAATGCCAAAAAAGTTTACTACCGTACTTTTTACGTATGCCTAAAGTTGAACTTTTCCTTTCGTTACTGAATACTTTTGTTTCTTAAGCTAAAAACTTTATAAATTTGCATCAATCATTTTTTTACTGGCATATATAAATACTTTGAACCTTTCTCTACAAAAAAGCTATGGAACACTTTAGGATTGGTTAATAATTACTATATTTGGCGAATTTTTGAAAATATGCTTGCACACACACCGAAATGGCTTGGCATTGCTAAAACATTAGCACCAATAGTTCTAGAGTTAAGTTTGAACAACTTTTTTTACTTCTGGTACACATTATTACCATTTAAACTTCTATAGAATGTTTCCCATTTGAGTAAAGTATACACTATTATACAAGTTTCGAACAGAAAAAAACTAAATTTTTAAACAAAATTTTCAAAAGTAGTGTTTTTGAAAAAATATATTTTAATTATAAATCCAAAATTTAGAAAAAAAGTTCTTTTCGTGAAACAATAAAGCAGTTTTTACTTCCTAAAAAAAACAGTTTTTAGGGGTAAATAATAAGCAATTTGCCAAAAATTACCTATTGAAAACTATAGAAGGTATCCTATTTAAGTAAAGTGTACTCTATTAGATATTTTATGAATATATAAAAAATACAATAAGTATTGTAAATAATAAAATAGTTTTATAAGTACAAAAAAAAAATGCTTTATAACTCTGTAACTTATTAATACTAGAATTGAAATCGTTGTTTAGAATATTTCCAAACAAAAAAGGCCTAGGCCTGTATTTAATTATATTGTAACTCCTTTCTACAAAGAGAATGGTTACAATAGATAACTAATTTACCCATATTAGTTAGAGATTAAAATTAAAAGCCCTATGCTTGTATACTGTCAAGACATAGACAAAAACTTATATCTCAGCCATAAAACCTTATTGTAAGAAATATGACTTCATAGAACAGGTCATGGTCTATTTTATGACATAACTAACTTGTTTGTCAGACGATATTTAGTCTATGATAAGATAAGGGGACTCTGTTTATTTTTTGCTGTCTCGAGACAGATAAACTCTTTTTGTCATGTTTTAAACTTTTGTGTATTTTTTTTACGAAATGGTTTTAAATCAAAATGTAATGAACTATATATCTGTCAAAATGTCCTGCGTACAATGTTATATAATATGACATATTTAGTATTATTTTTGATGTACCAATTTTAATTTAAATGTACCGACTAGTTTAACTTTCGCCTGACACTTGGATGTCGGTATGTAGCCGACACACAATTGACTAGTTTTACTGTCACTTGACACTTTTAGAGTTAAAAATTCAAAAGTTGTGTAACACTAACAGCCATGTAACAGAAATACTCATGATGAAAATAAACTAATAATTTCCCATAATAACTAAAAGCATAGAGGTTTGGTCTGATTAAAATGAAAGACGCAATATAATGATAAACAATTATAATTCTGATATACATGTATAAATTCTTTTGTGACGCAAATAGTTAAAGTAAAATCATTTAAATAAAAATAAATAAAGTAAAAGGCAGACTATTAGTAAATAAAGTAAAAAGCAGACTTAAAGTATATTAATCAACAAAAAGATATAATGTGTATAAACTATATAAAAATTATTGACAGTGGTGCGGTTAGAGCGAACGGTTGAGAAGGACAAATGAATGATTGCACAATAAACAATTTAGTAAATAATTAAAGAACAGTTAAAATTAAAAATCAAAAAAAAAAAGAAAGCAAAACATGTAAGGAAATCAGTATACATGTCAGCGTATATATAAAGCACATCATAATATCGACATATGGGTCGGAACGCAGGACAGACATAAACTCAATCATGGTAAGCGTCAAAACTATTCTAATACAGAAGGTCTTGTACCTCATCCGTTATACTCACTAAGATGGCGTAAAACGTTCTACGTTTAGCAAAGTGTTGGAGGTGCACTTTTATCACAAAAAATGTAGTTTTTTCAAAGTTTGAACAGTGAAAACAATATAAAAGTAAAGTAGAGGAGTGTCGGCGTTAAGACAAGCTAGGACAACGGTATATATTGTGTATCTTCGATGAGAGGTCGACTTAAAGAATTGTGCCATGTGCTTCGATAAAATGCGCATTATGAAATAGGGAGTGCTTCATGTGTTTGTGCAATCTTAAAGAAATCCTAGGTAAAAACAGTGAAATATACAGTTCAGTAAGTAGCAATGGCCATAGGACATAAGTATTTCAGTCTGCAATCTTAAAATTTTAAAATTTCTTTAACAAATAAGTTCATTTATTCTATTGCGTCATAGCCTAGGCCTAGCTTGTAAGATAGGGCTGGCAATATTTTGTATATATTTAGTTAATTCGACTTGTTTGCTAAATGATGATAATGTATTTGATTGTACATAACTATTATGCTATAATGTCTGAGTAAACGATTAGTTGTTCCGCTACAATGTCTTAGATTCCTTTATTTAGCCACGCACATCCATCAGCCTGTACTTTAGCAGCCAAAGACTCAGCCCTGAGAAAGTGAAATTAATATAATAGAATGATCATTAATGGTAATTATAGATAGATAGATGCTGATAGAACATATATAAAGTTATATGTGGATTATTAATTTTTTTAAGAGTTGAACGAAGGTGATGTTAAGGTTTTTATAAATAAGGTTTTTAAGGTGTAAGGTGATTTAAGATGAAGTTGTGAGTTAAGGTATAAGGTGGAATACTACGTTGGATTTGAGGTGAGATCAATGATGTATATTTTTTTTTATTTTTGGAGGTAAAGGAGTAAGAGATGTTTCTTGATGATTCAAGGTATATTATGAGCGACGACTTTTTTTTGTTTTAAAGGTAAATAGATAAGTAAAGTGAGGGAGAAGTGAATAATAATAATCCACATATAGCGTTTTATTTAATTAGAATATTTTTTTTTATTTTTACAACTTTTCCGAACCCCATTTTTTTTTACAATTTATATTTTATATTTTTATTTTTGTAACCTTCCGTTACAGTCGTAACTACTTATAAAATCATGAGAACTGAATTTTTTTTATAAAATTGTATTATGAAAGTTTTTACTTTTCTTTATTTAGAAAGTATAAAATAACAGTTATATTATCAGTCGCCTTACATAAATAAAAGTGTTTCGGAGAGTGATTTTTGGGAGTAGACACATTATGTGGCCTTCCTACTGTATCCACGCTTAATGTTATATTTAAAATTGTAATATTTTTTCTGCTTTTATACACTTCCCCTCTGGAAAGGAAGGGAAAAAACTTTACCATTCCAGAGGGGAAGTGTATAAGCAGAAAAATTATTAAAATTTTAAAAATAACACAACTGTAAGCTGCAAATAGAATTAAGATTGTTTTCAATATCGATTCATATGAGGTATTGAGTCTATTAGTTCAGAAAAAATGCCATAAACCGTACAAGTGAGATAACATCGACCAATATCTGGTGTGATCAGGTTGGCTCAATTGGAAAAGCGTTACCACGGAATTGTAAAGATCCTGGGTTCGAATCCTGGTCTTAGTAATATTGTAATCACGTTTTTAGATTTAATTTTTAACAAAACAGAAATTTGTTATAAATAACTGTTTTATGCATAACTGGTGTTAACAAAATATCTTGTTACCATAGAGACTATCATTTATCATTAATTACATGTTTTCTGGTCATTGTATATTATTCTGATGTTTATTTTGTCATTTGTTAAGAAAAAGAAGCTTTCTTAATAGCAACCGCTTTTGTCTTTTTTCTGACTGACAATACCTTTAGTTTGAATCTGCTATTTATCTAGGAGACTCTATTCTTGTTTTTCAAAGATTAGAACTATAGTCTGATTTAAATTAGAACAGTCCTAGGTGGCGAGCGTTGGATAGAGTGGACGGGCCACGCTGTTGCCAAATCTACGCATCGCTGTACTGCCAACTAACGGACTTCTCATAAATGTCAATGCTGCTTTACAACGTTGCATATGGTTACTATGACTACCGCTGGGAAGGTAATAGCTGGTTGGCTCTTGGAGTAGGGGGCCCCTCTCGCTCACCCTCCCCGCCCTTGTCAGAGAAAACTGTTCTACTTTAAATCAAACCATAGGGTTAGTCGACATCCTGGTTGAGGTTGTGGATAATGATGTGTAAGCAATTCTCAGTGTGCAAAATACCCTTTGACAATTTCACAAAAGTTTGTGTAGCAAAAATATTTGGCAAAAGGATGTTGAAAGCATGACATAAATAGGTGATTAAATGTATTTGCATTTTCTTGTTAACATTTTGTTGTATTTACATATTATGCAAGTTTGAAATTGTTTAAACATTCTTGGTGTGTGTTCTGCAAAATATTCGTAATCGTTTGATGTGTTTTAGGGCAGCGTTACGTAAGTGTACAAATGCCCTCACTCCTGATCTCTATGGACACTACCGAGAAGCTAAGTTTACCCAAACAAAACACCATTGGTGGTGGAAAGCCAACAGGCTCTTCAACCAGTTGGATGTTTTAAGACATCACACAGGTAAGACTAAATTTGACTAGTTTATTTAATAATTTCCTTACAGAATTAAAATATTGAATTTTTTTGTAATTATATTGATCAGAAATCTATATATCTATCCTATCCTATTTAAACAAAATACAGCAAAACAAACAAAAGGAATGTGATGACATTGAGCCAACAGTGTGAGAGGCTAGCATCACCTTTAGCCTATAGAAAATAGTATTGCAAAGAAACTCCATGCTAACAGTGAACTTACAAAAATAAAGTAGACTTGAAACATTTTAAAATACTGTACGTATAATGTTTTTAACTCTTTAAACTGATAAATTCTAACATTTTAAAGTATTCTGACTTTTATAGTAACGTATACAAATAAAAGTTCAAGCAATGTCAGCAAGTTATAAAAAATAACAACAAAGTAGGTCTAATATTTTAATAAATAGGCCTATTAAATGGTAACTATAGTTGTTTGTTCTTACTAATCTAACTATAAGGATAAAGAACATTTAAAAAATGCATTAATCTTTACAGGATTGGTACTATTCCTGGAAGAAGATCACTTCGTAGCTCAAGATTTTTTACATATCCTCCGTCTAATGCAGCGTACAGCGCATACCAGTTGTCCTACTTGCAATGTACTGTCACTAGGCACTTATCTCAAGACGTACAATTACTTTGGAGATTCAAAAAAGGTTCTTATTTAACTATAACATAGTATATAAGTATTGTTACATTCACTTACTGAACATTCCATTGTGTTTGTCAAAGGTTTTGTCTGTGTTTACGTAACAAAACAATTCATAAAACTAAAATCTCACAGTTATCTTTTTAAAATCACTGTAATAAAACAGAAGAAACTTTAAATTTTCAAAAGGTCACAAGAACCAATTTGATTACAATATATTTTACTTGGATTACAACTATTATTTGTTTAATGTAAAATACCAACACAATAGAATTATTTATAAACAAACGTGCTTATTAAGAAAACATGAAAAACATCTTTTGGCCCACATAATTTTGTAATTTTATTTATTACGTTTAAAATATTTTTCAAAATTTTATTAACAGTTCTTTCAAAGATAGGGGCGGAAGATGGATATTGGTCAAAATTTTACTAACAGTTCTTTTAAAGATAGAGGCGGAAGATGGTTTAAACACAGTATGCGCTAATATAAACAATAATTGTTGTAGTTTTAAATGTTTTATTTTTAGACAATATACAAAATAAAAAAGGAAGCTGAAAACTTGACTTTTTAACACATTTGGCCTGTTTCATTTTACTGTTTCATTTGGCCAGGGGGTACTCCTTAATCCCCGTAGCCCCTCTCCTGGAAAATATCGTATGGGCGCCCTTGTGATGCACACCAAACCATGAAACCATATCATTATTAAAGATTTTAGAATGGACAATAACTTCACAATATATTTCATACAATCAGGTGTTTCTTATATTACCTCTCCTGTAAGTAGAGGCTAGGTAGTATCTTTGTAATTGTAAATACAAAACCAAACAATCATGTAAGTGAAAATTTAGTGTAGGAAAACATTTTTTAGGGGAATGATATTTAAAAATAAAACATACTTCCTACATCCAACTTCCGGGTTTTTTCAGTGTATCTGTCATGACTATTTCAATGTTGAAGTTATCCAAAACGTAAAATAACCCTGCTCTTATTTTCTTGCCTTCAGCTCTTCTAGATAATTGCTGGCACAAAAAGGATATCTAAATTTGATAACTATCTTTTAAAGAAGGATCACCTCTTTCCAACCCTATGTATTATAAGAACCTAAGTTTATGACATAATATTTAATAATTATAAAAATATTAAAACTGATTAAATCAGATCCTGCTTCCTTTATGTAGTGAAAAGCCACTAAAAGCACATTTGTATCACAAAGTCTTTGTTTAACTTACAATTCTTATATTTTTAATGTTTAAGTGTTTATCTTATTTTTATAATAATAATTATTATAATTGTTTGGTTTGCATAAATGTTTACATTCTACTCATTTTAACACTACAATTGATTGATTAGCTGCCATTGCACTACACATTCTAATTTACAAAAGGCTACTGTGTTTATTCATTTTAATGTACTTAAATTTCTGCTAAAGAACTTTTTAGTTTAATAATTTGCATGGTTTTCAAGGTTTCGGGTAATTTTGTTAAGTTTAAATGGCCTATTTTTAGATTGTAATCATGTTCGCCCTCATATAAGCAAGTTCAGAAGAATTCCATTAATGTAGACTTGGTAGGATTAAATCCTGACCGAATTGCAAAAAATGCATACTAACCGGAATCAATAATATAGGCCTTGTAAATAATTATGTACGTGTGAAGACAAAATTTAAAAGAGTATAATTTTAAAAGTTTTATTCTGGGCTGAAATTGTATTTTATGGGTTTTAGCCTGAATATTGCATCTAAATTTTCAAATTTGCTACATAAAGCCAAAACTTGGTGTACAAATTTTGTATGATGCACAAAGTTTCAAGATAGAATTCTTAAAATTTTCAAAATGATACGAACATATAAAATATGAAGTATGTTGGAGTGGGTATGTTGAAACCGATGTTAAAGATTGGACCAGCTTTAATTTATTTTTTACTTCATAATGAAGCTCAATGGCTCAAAATACCTTAATTTTAAAGTTTAACGCAATTTCTACTTTTTTCTGTATTTTTTATTTGGTTCGCCATTTTGGACTTTGCTACCTTTAGTGGTAAATTGTAAAGGCTATATTTGGATTGATGTAACCTACTTGAACTTAAAATTATAGATTTTTTGTTCACGCATTGTTTATAATTTGGTTTACATAGGCGAGCACAAAATTTTAATGACTGGAAAATAAATTACCTTTATGAACATTATGAAAAAATGTGAAAATCAGAGCAAAGGCACTGGCTTTTATGGTTTGAACATAGTTACATTGAACTATATATGTGTCATTATATAATTGTATGTACATAGTTTTATAAAGATGATTGCAGTCACAGCATTTACTTTTAATTGTTTCACTTGTGGAAGCTTTATGCAACTGTTATTGTTTTTTATTTCTGTTTGTTGTTGCTGTATTTACAACTGCTTTTCTTAGCAACTTTATTGTGTCAAAACAATTTATAAATGCCTTCCAAATCTTAAATATTATAGTTTACCATCAAATAGTTATTACGTGTAATTAAATCTTTTCAATGAATTTTAATTCAAAAACAAATTCTAAACAATTTTGTGTAACTTTGAAACTTGTAGTGAGAAACTGCATTCATTTATATTTTAAAAACTGAACAGCTTTGTTTTTAATTCTCGTGAATTAAAACTTTGTGCCTAACATTTCACAACGGTTTTTTAATAAAAAAACAAAGCTTTGTTTACCGGTACTAGTAACTTCTTGGTACCGTAGTTAAAATAAACTTTTAACATCACTTTCAGACTAAAGTTTCATCAAGTTATAACTAGTTCCAATGCATTTAATCTTTTCATGGTGGAGAACAAATGTTGAAAATAATTCAAATAACATTTATTAAGTAAATTCAATCCAACTTTGGACTGAATGTCTTAATCAAACAAAACTGCTTTTAAAGTTTCAGATTATATTTTTATTGAAGCACTTTCACATTTTATTTGTGTTGCACTGTTTCAACTTCAGTATAGCTATTTGTGTACAAGCTTTGCACTTTCCAAGGCTGATATGTTATAATTACAAAACAATTAGGTTAGATCTGTCTTACATTCTCTTAAGGATTCAAGCTCAGTTCATTGTAGAATTGATTAATAATTCTTTTTTTTAGCTTTTTGTTTTTCAAAGTAATGTTTTAAACTGAAAATCTCTACAGATTCATAATGCGAGGGGTATTCGTAAAGTAAGTACAGTTTAAAAAAAAAAAATAACTAGGAAAACAGTATTTTTCAAGCCAATTTTATTTTTACATGAAAGAGAATACCTAAACTATTTTTGAACATAGTTTCCGTCAATATTCAAACACTTGTCGTAACGGATAACCTTCTTCATAGAAACTTCCCACCAGTGACAATAGCCACGACTCCACACGATTTTTCACCTCATCGTCAAATCCAAAGTGTTTGGTGCCCAGGGCTCTTTAACAAGGGCTAAACCGTTTCTTTGATCTCGGCACTGTGCCGCTAGTTTCACTCTGACGTCACTGTGCTGATAACTGCAAGACTAGAGCAGTGGACTCCTTGTGCGCTGTGTCGTTTACTCGCTGTTGTAACTCGACGGAAAAGCTTCAGTAAAATAAAACTTACATATTCTTAATCTGCATAAAGTACGGATTCTAACAGTATAAAAAACTTTTATTTTAACAGGTATTTCGAATTTTAATAATTGAAAATATTTGAGAGTTATCACTGACTGACATGGAAAAGTTACTTAGCTAGGAATTTTTTTATTTTTTGATTATAAACAAACTTCCAGCGGGAAAATTGTAGCCAATGAATTGATCTAAACTATCCAATTCACCGATTTGTGATAAAATGATTACATCATTATGAAATCGTTTTTTAAATGAGCACGAGGAGGTGCCGCTCATTTACTTAACATTACTGAAATATTACCAGCTGGTGTGTGTCAGCATGGTGACGTCATAGGCGATCGATACTGGGTCACCGTAAATGATCAAAATGGTATAGCCCTTGTTAAAGAGCCCTGTTAGTGCCTAGCTCGCGCTTCAAGTGCAGGAACAAGTGGTAGTCGGACGACATCAAGTCCGGACTGTACGGCGGGTGTTCAAAGTGCTCCCAATGAAACTGTCGAATCACCGTTTGACTGTCACCAGCAGTATGGGGCCAAGCATTGTCATGGAACAACACAATTCCTGTAATGAGCATTCCTCTCTGTTTGTTTTGAATTGCACGCCATAGTCTCACAATATTGTACCGCATTAATGGTTTCAGCTCTGGGAAGAAATTAAGCACAGTAAGCAAATTCCCTATCTTATCCTACAACACAGTGCACTTGATATTTTGTGCCGACATTATCGTTTTTAACTGTTGTTGTTCGGAGATTGAGTATGTCTGTCTCCACTCCATTGATTGGTGCTTGGATTCTGGTGTGACCCAAGTTTCATCACCTGTCATAATTTGGTTTAAAATGTCCTCTCCCTCTTCACTGTAGCGTGTGAGAAATGTCAAAGCACTGCCAAGTCTGTTGGTTTTGTGAACATCAGTGAGCATTTTTGGAATTAATCGGGAACACACCTTGTGATAACGTAAGTGGTCTGTATCGATTTCGTACAAAACAGTTCGTGAAATCTGCGGAAGTTCGTCTGAAAGCGTTGTCATTGTAATACGTCTGTCCTCGTGGATTTTTTCAACAACTTTCCTCGCCAAATCATCGTTAACAACAGAAGGCCGACCACTCCGAGCCTCTTCTTGGACATTTGTTCGACCTTTATTAAACATTCTAACCCACTTTCTCACCATTCCATCACTCATCGTGTCTTCACCGTAAACATCTTTAACTTGAAGATAAATTTCGGCCGGTTTCACATTCCTTGTGTTGAAAAGTCAAATTACAGCACGAATTTCACAGTCGGCGGGATCAGTATTTGTCTTAAACATTTCAAATGTGCACAGAAAACTGAAAATACAACGTAGAGCAACCAAAATAGCATCAATTGAGAGCCAGTGAACAAGGAATACTAGCGCGCATGCGCGAAACGCCGACCGCAGCGCTTTACGAATACACCTCGTACTTCTTATTTTGTATCACTTATTTATATCTTTAATGGGCCTCTACTTCTCAGTCTTTTAAACAAACTTTTCAATAGGCTCATCCATAATTCTCACATGTACTACACTTTTCAACTACTTTATGTTCAAAGTACCTTCACTTCTTAGTTCATCTCTTGCAACTTTTTTTTAACATTGAAAAAACCATTAAATCTTTAAATAATCCCCCTTTTATATTTGTCTTAGATTGGCTTCTCAAAGTATGTCTGTTTGTATTGATCAAATCATCTTTTTAAATTAATGAAATAAGATATAGAAAACTACTACAAGTATTTTTCCTGATATTTAGTCCGACGTGTGACTTCATTATGTTTATAATATTTACAACGTGTTTCGAGATCATAATCTCATCTTCAAGTATTTATCACTTTTGAGGTTTCATAAACATTTTTAAAGTTAGTATTTCTTCCCTTCCCCATTTTTATTAATGCTCTAAAAATAACATTTTTCATAGATTATTTCATACATTAGACATAAGGATATGCTCAGTTCATTAGCATTGATTATAATTAATATTTAATTCTTCTTTGAATTTAATCACTTAACTATAATTTCCTTAATATTTGGAAGGTAATATGATTTGTACAGTACTAAAATCTAAAGTAAAGAAAGGAGGTTGTTGACAGCTGTGTATGGTGTGTATGTGGGTGATGGGTTATCGGGTTTACAGAAGGAGGCTTTGAGAGCATTGAAACGACACCAAACCTTGTCCGCTGCAGCTATTCCTCCTTCTTGGAGTTTCCAGATACTGCCTTCACTATATCAGCACTACCAGAAGGTAGACCATTGCCTTCGCCTGAACATTGCTTGAGTAGATGTACTGCCTGGAAAAATTGCATATTTGAAAAGGCATTTTTCTTGCTTGTAATCAGTAGTTGGTACAGTTTGTAAATAATTTAGAAAATTTTAATTTGTGTTTATGCCAAAAGCCTGGACAGAAATTGTAAGGTTATAAAAGTAGAAAGACCTGTAATGTAGAACTGTATTAGATTAACAAATTTCCGTTATATTTTGCTTGCAGTGCATGCATGTAACAGGTGGGTTACGTATCCTTTGATTTGTTTAACCTATGCAATCTCAAGAAATCAAAATGTTGATACATTTGACATGTGATCAAACATTAAATACTTTAGTTTCCTCTAGATGAATTAATTTTTGTGATGCACAAAAAATTACCGGTAATAAAATACTGGTTTCTAAATAAGTTTCTAATGATGACTTTATCATACTGTTACAATTTTTAGTTCGGACATTGGCCATCATGTATGTATAAAGAAAACAATATACGCCATTTCGAGAGTATATATCAATCCTCGTTGATCAAAATCAAACCCATAAATGGCATTCAGGATACTAGAAGCTGTATTAACATATAAAATTTTAATGTAATTTGTAGTACTTTAATCAAGTAGATCATTAAATATTAGATTAATGAACACAAAAAGAACCCACTTTTAAACCATACAGATATACCAAAAATAGCCGAACATATTTTGTCCGTCATAAGTTTCTTTGGGAAGAGGCTAAAATTATACATCAGGGAAAATCTTTTACAAAAGAAATATTGAAGGCTCGTAGCCTATATAAAATTAGCGGACAACCTGATCAGCCAAATAGTGTAGAAATAAGGCCATTGTGGTTGCCTTTACTTAAACACAAGGACTGAAAATAATAGAAAATAAAAAAAAACATCAAACTTTAAAAAGGCTGAAATTTTATCGGATAAACCTATGGGAGGGTGTTTAAATTAGAGCCCGAGCTAGGGTCTTAAAAGAGGAAGGGTTGTTTACTTTAAGTTTGGTTTACTGCTTCAGGTTGGCAATCCTGTTTAAAGGCAGCCTTGTTGTTTTGATCATTTGTCATTCTTTGTGTTTGTGCCTGTTCTCACATTCTGTTTGTATTTAGTTTTGAAGTTTTCTTGACATCCCAGTTCTAGTATTCTAATTATTCTGGGTACACCCTTGTTAGCGAATTTCCATAGGAAAAATGAGCTATAGCAGCGACCCTTATGGTGAGACCTTAGGTCGGTAGTGGTAAATTAGCGCCGATCATGGTCCCCAGAACACGTTTTTTGTTTTTATTAAAAATTATATCTAACTGGTGCATTTTAAGTCTGATTTGGTACACACGTTGTCTGTCTAGTCGCACGGACGAGTTCGTTAGCCAAAAAATCCAACAACCGGAAGTACGTATTTTGACCGGAAGTCAACTATTTGCTTCGATTTTTTGTACTAAAATGAAAATTTCGTGGGGTTTTGCCTAAAGAAAATAAATGTAGTATATTATTCTGCATATTTTTTTACACGAGCTTCCCCCAAAATCGATCAAAAAGTAAAATACCATAAAACTGCCCTGATCCGAGGCCGACGGCCGAGTTTGTATGCTGCGAGCGAAGTGAAGCAGTCACTAATACAAAGCCGCAAGGTCGAGGGACAAACTTGCAAAGCGAGTTCTTCTGCTGGTGCAAACAAATTAGGTGCAAATTCTACGAATATTTCAGCACCTTCTTGAGTAGACCGATTTCACAAATTGTTGGATGAAACCTAAAATATATGAAATTAATTTTGGAAATTCGCCTAACATACGTCAGTGATTTACCTGTGTGATCGAATCCTTCTTAACTTTGGTTGTTTTTTTATTTCAGACATCCAACATAGGCCTAGTTCTACTGGTTTATGTTTCCTATTTATGTCAGTTTTAGTTTTTCACTTGATAACGAGGGCTGATCTATACTCTCGAAACAACGTGCATTATTTCTTTATGATGGCAAATGTTCTAACAAAAAATTGTAAAAGTAAAATACTATTCTAGTTTTAAATATAACATTGTATTTATAATAGAGGATCAGTTCTAAATAATTGTCATTTATTAATGACATGGGCAATACAAAACTCAGTTTAAATATATGTTTGCAGTAAAATTATACAAACTTCTTTAAAACTTCAATGGGGAACAGAGATGCAATATTTATTAAAATCGTCGAAGCAATAGTGTTAAAAGACTTTTCATTCATCTGATTATATCGTATAGTCATATTGGAGTATTACCTTGTACTATAGAGCATGAGATACTCTCTTTACCCTGTGTATTTAACAGTCTACTTAACAACACTGTATGGTGGCATCACTGCCTCTGTGATTTAATTAAACAGTAGATTCTCTGAGTGAACTCTGTGAACTTCTTGGACATAAACCAACAGCAAAATAGTTCCTTCCAAGTACCATAACTCTTAACCCTTTGCACTCCGATGGCCAGTACTGCTGGCTGTACGCTATTCTCAGTCAGCTTTGAATATTTACCTAGGCATCCTCACAGCTCGGATGGCCAGCCTGACTGGCCGCTTATGTTACTGTTGCTGCCGCCAACTTGACCGTGCAGTGTCAACAGCTCTGACCTATTTTTCACTACAATCTGAAATGTTGTTAGTGGGTATTTATTTCTTGTTTAACAAAACCATGGGCTTTTAGTAACTCTTTTATTTTGCCATACATAAAAGTGGATATATTATATTCTTATTGATGAGTTTTTGCTTTAGCTGTAAATATATAGTTATAATTCATTAACTGAATAAAATAAACCATTGTATACAACTTACCTAACAACATTTTTTGGCACGGTAAATAAAACAAAATCAAGTACTTGTTAACAAACAAAAAAAACACTTAAAAGCAATAATAAACTAATTAACTTTTCTTCTAGTAAATTACTTCAAACTTTTAAAACACTAGCCTGCACCACCGCAACGTAAAACAAAACTGCTGGTAAGGTTACAATGCAACGAATATTGCTACGTTTTGATACAACACAGACCAGAGAAAAAGCGGAAATTAATTAGTTTGGATGTTAGGTTTCAGCACAATCCATACAAAATAAAATTACTAAAAATAAATTAATGCAGATCATTTGTGTAGCCACTCCTACTGGCCATCTGGGTGTTTGAGGGATTTTAACTTGTCCAGTACTGCTGGCCATCCGATCTGAGAGGAACGTAACCTGCACCAATAATTCATACGTTACAAAGAAATGGCTGTGGCCGGCACTACTTACAGAGCCAAAAAAACTTATATTAAACATAAGGACTTATATTAAAAATCCTACGAAAGTGCAATGGTTAATCAGCTTAAAAAAAGCCATTCTTCTTCCGTAGTTGTTTTTATCTGAATGCAAATCAAATACTAGTCTAGTTTTCAGTGTTAGTGATAAAGGTTTGTTTAGATTAGTGCGTTGTTAGTTTTGCTGTACAATTTGTGGCGAAAAAGCATTTTATTTATAATTATATTTTTAGTGAAAATATCCAACTGCATTACTTTCTATTTAGGAAGTACTTTCAACTGTAACTTAGGAAATAGAAATAATAACAGTGAAAATATTTTGTGCGTTACTTCCACCTGCTTTTACACTGATCTGCTACTCATTTTAATTTGTTTTCATTGTTTCCATTGTTCTTATACTTGGTCATAATAAATTAGTGTTTTTACATTAGCATGGTAACATTTTATGCATGATTCACATTTTGTTGTGCTTATTTTATTCATGCACTTTATATGTATTATAATAACCATTTGAAGTGGAATTAACACTGGTAAATACTATATGTATAGTGAATTTACCATATTAGATTTACAACTTAGCTGTACCTACTACAATAATAATTCTGCTGAATGTACCCAGTAATACCAAATGTATTTCAGGTTTTTGTCCCATTTCAGATGGTATAAAACACAATGTTTATAGAGTTCACTGAGAAATAAATTTTGTGTTAATTTTTAAGGTGGAATAATTTTTACCATATTCATTGCTGCAGAAGCAAGTTACAGTAGATCCCCTCTTAACCGGCCACGGATCAACCGGTCCTCGGATTAACCGGCCTCTCCCAAGGAACAATAGAGTCAAATATATTAAGTGGCCGAAGTCTCAAATATTGATTGTTTGATGGACATTGGCTAGAAAATTATGCGGGGTGACGCAACGTTAGGTGTGCGGCAAGAGAGCATGGGAGGAGAGGCATAAAAAAGAAACAAAGGTTACCGCTTTGTCAATTGATTCAAAGAAAACATAAAGTTGCCGCGGAAGCAAGAGGGGAATCAAATCTTCCGCGGCAACTGTATTTTTTCTTAGAATCAATTAACAAAGCGGCATCCTTTGTTTCTCTTTCTTCGTCTGTTGCTTTTGTTGGAACCTTTACTGAATTTCATGAGAACAAAAGTTCTTGTATATATAAATTAGTATATGTAAATTAAGTTTTCAAAGTTTATTTATGTAAGTTAAAATGATTGATTTCTTGTGTTTGTTTGCTTATGTATGTATAGTACGTACAATAAAATGAGTTGCAATAACGTCTTATTTGCTTGGTTATTTATGAAATATGTATTGTAGAATATTTTTGAACAAACATCTATTTTTTACAGGAACCTCGGATCAACCGGCCAAACTCGTAATTTATTGTTACTTTTGTTTATAAAAAATGCGCAAAACGTTGACGTTCATGCAAAATGTCATATGTAAAAAAGTGCACTTTTCAGGAAACAATAAATAAAACAGTCCTTCAAGTTAAATTAAGAAATATTAGCTGCAGACATAAAATGTCGTTTTCCTGGGTTTTTTTTAGTAAATGTATATAAACATACATAATTACTTTAGTAAAATTATGCAAACCAGCCCCAGCCGGAGACCAGATATCTAGTCATATCCCATCAGCTTGGAAGCGAGCCAACCACCGTTTGCTTTACTTCCGCCCTCCTACCCTCAAACCACAGATATGATTAGATATCTGGTCTCCCTAGCCTAGATTCGAACTCAGCATCTTCTGATCAGAAAGACGCTACGTTATCCACTAGACTACGGCTTCATGATGGAAAACTGACAAACTAACAAAACTTCAGTTACTTTACTATCGGTACAAATATTCCGTGTAAAGTAAAAGATAGTTTATCAGCACCATCTAGGAGCGGTTATAACAAAAATGTACCTTCATCAGCGCCATCTAGGAGTGGTTATAGGAAGTTTGCTTGGTTGTTCTTAAGTTTGAATCTGTATGAATTGTAAGTGTGAGACATATGGCATTTTGCATGAACGTCAACGAAAAGCTCCTTGCCTGATAGTTTTTGTATTTTACATACCTATGTGCTACCCTTAAAATCATTGGTTGGGCTCAATTCCATTCAGCTATCTGCAATTTTACAAACCTATTTTGTTAAATTTTGAAGATAAACTGTTGTAATTTACAGATAGTTAGTTATTAACATCGAAACTAACATCTAACTATAGTTTGTCTTAAATGGTAAATTATCAGTTTTTTTAAAGATATATTTGTTTATGAACTAGCATACACATTTTTTTTAGTTCAGTTACTTGAAAACAGGAAATCATTCATACTACTCTTTATCTACTGAAAATACATGAAAATTTTCTGCAAAATTAACTGTTGTGAGGTTATGGCAAAAAGCAAAAATAAGGCCTCTGTTAGAAACAAAATAAGTGCTAATAAGAAATATTCTAATTTCACTCAAGCATCTATATCATGCGGTCAGCCTTCTGAAGGTCAATTCCGCTCACTAAGTTCGATGCATTTATTCGAGTGGTATTGTGCAAACTTAATATTTTTTCTTGAATGTAAAAAACCTGTATATGGCAATTCTCACAAGAATATAGTTTTATAAATTGAGATAATATCCCTACATTTATTTGCTTTCAAGAATGATACTAATAGAAATCTTATTTATAGGCATGGTTTGTGTTTATGCACTAAATTAATACATTTTTACGTTTTGTTGCTTACTTATAGTTCATAATTATGCTTGTATATTTGTCTCTACTATTCCTTCAAATTGAAATATAACAAGTTCAACATGTATTATTAATTGGTTTAAATTACTGTAGTTCTGTCATTAGGTATATTTTAAGATTCATATTTTATTTTCTAAATCATTATAAGATTTAATAAATTAGTAGTAGATATCTTTAGCTTAGTCAATAAATTTACATAAAACATTTCTAACCTGTTTTCATTTCATTTCTAAATAGTGTAACTCAGGGCTGCAGAATATGTACGAACGCCCGAACGAGGTTCGGACAAAATTTTAACCTAGGAAAAATCCACAAAAATGTTTAAAAATCATTATTTTGGGGAAAGTAGGTAAGAAATAAATGGGAACAAAGGTTAGCCTAATCAGTGTGTTTAGGATATATATAGGCCTACAGTAGAATCCTGCTAATCCGAACTCCACTAGTCTGAAAATTCGGTTAATCTGAACACTTATTAGAGAAAAAAATCATTAAAAATTACGTTTTTTTGATGGTTTAGAAAAGTTACCTTAAATGACAAACGGACGAAAAGAAATAATGTTTATAGTTTACTCAACGTTATTGCTGTAAAATTTTATACAATACAGCTATAAAATACAAAGAACCGTAACTGAAAATAATAAAAAGTTAAGCAAGGTCAACCAGTTACTGTACTTGTGAAATGTAAATTGACAAAGAAGGTGACAAGATCCCAGCCTTCTCAAATGCATAGGGGGCAAAAAGTGTGTCTTAAGTAAAGGAAACTAAACAAACACTGTCCATTTTTTCTTGATTTTAGAAGGATCTATTTAGGCCTAATATCTTCAGAGCTTTCTGCCTTTTGTTAGAAAAAGTGTGTCGCAGATAAAGGAAACTAAACAAACACTGTCCATTTTTTGTTTTCTTGTGTATCATCAAATCCTCCTTCTATCGGTCTTTCTACACTAGTGTATTTCTTTCGTAGGTTAGATACTAAATTCACACCTAACGTAAAAAAAGGGACCTTTAATTTTAATATTGAGTCGTACAGAGTGAAATCATGCAGTACATCCTCGCTCGAGTACACTCTGCTCTCATGACAATAGACTGTTTTTATTGAGTTATTGTCCTTTTTCTTATATTATTTCTATAATTTTGGTCCCGAAAATTGTAGAAACCAAACAGGGTCGGTACCAATTAGTTCGAATTAGCAGGACTCTTCCTGTATACACGCACATATCCTCACATACAGGGCCAGTTTTAGGGTAGGCCGAGCAGGGTGGTCGCCTAGGGTGCCAAGTTTTAGGGGGCGGCAAATTTTTCAGTAGCACTTTTTACATGTGAAAGTACACTATTTATCTGTTGAAGAAATAAATGAAGTATTTCATTGCATGCAAAAATATTGATTATTTCCGGCAACTATTATCATATACTTCTTAAATCTCTTTAACAAAATTTTGAAACATTTTCGAAAATAATAGTAAAGGGCGCATTATTTCATGTACGCCCTGGGCACCATTTCCTCTAAAACCGGCCCTGCTCACATATACTTAGTGTATTGTCTGCTAGTCCTGGAAAGGGTCTCTAATTAATCTTCACTGCACAAAATATCGTACAGCCGAGACGCTGTTAATACATTTTTGTGCCGGTTGATTAATGGCACTTTCCTGATTCTTGATTAGCTACCCAATACTTTCTTTAGGTATTAATTACCTCAAGGTAACATTACCAACACACCATAGGCAAAGCTAACAGAATTTGCACAAATACAGTTGAGTTCCGCTATTCTGAACTAATTGGGACCGAACACTGTTCGGTTTAGCGGGAATTCGGAATAGGCGGATTTCATGCATAATATCAACATATTGATTTGTTAAGGCCTGAATTAAGTGCGGAGACATCTACTAATAGTGTCAGTTCTATACAGAGTTGATCGGCTCGGAGGAAAGCGAGGAGGAGATGAATGCTCAAACTGAACTCATATCACCCCTAGTTGTGGCAGATGCTCTTGACCTCGTCTTAGTGTAGGTTTACACCATTCGTTTTTTCCTTCTGTTTCGCTACTATTCCGTTTCGTTACGATTTCGTTGCGTTACGATTCCATTTTCTTCTAAAAACAGAAGGAAACGGATAGGTTGTTCGGACTGTTCTTTTTGTCATCCCGCAGTCGGTCCTTTAGTACCGCATCGTCTTGAAAAAAGATCGAGAAAAAAATAAAATTACTTCGAGATAATAAAAACGGAGGAGAAAAACGGATGAACCCAACTGGCAGGTGGCAACAACACTAATAGTGCCTAGCTGTTGTATCTAATTCTTCCTTCTTTTTAAAAGACCCGGTATCCGTTTCACCGGACGCTTGTTGCGATAGCTTCCCTCCCGCAAAACGGATGGAAAACGTAAAAGAAACAAAACCAGTTTAAGGCGTTTTCATCAATCTTAGGCTCTACATATGTTGTTTAACTTATTTATATAACAATAAATTTACGTTTTTTCACGAACGTCTTTTTAATTTCTCCTGTTTTTGTGTTAATCGGTATTTTTCTGAACTCTGTTCGGAATAGCGGGGTTCGGATTAGCGGGACTCTACTATACCAAGTTCTTTTCTTCAAATCAATATAAAAATTAGAGGTTTTTTAAGTATACAGATTGAACAGAAAGTTACAATATTAGCTCTATGAATGCAGATAATAACGTAAAGTGTGATTGGGGACATTTTTAGTGAAATAAAGTTTGTTCTGGGGAAACTTGGCGTGCTAAAACATTTTCTGCATTCCTAACTGTAACTGTTTGAAAGAAGAAACTGATTTTTTTACAAACCTGCTGATACAGTTTTGAATTTAAAAACAAATATAGAACTTATTCTTACCGAATTTCCATAGGAAAAATGAGCTATTGCAGTGGCCCTTATGGTAAGACCCAAGGTCGGGAGTAGCAAATGAGCACCGATCATGGTCCCTAGAACGCATTTTGGGGTGTCATTAAAAATCATTTATATATGTGTTCGCACTCTAGCGGTCGCATTTAAAGTCCGATTTGGTTCAAATTTGGTACACATGTTAGTTGTCTACGTCGCTCGGACGAGTTCGTTAGCCAAAAAAATCCTACAGTCGGAAGTACGTTTTTCACCGGAAGTAACTATTTTTTGTGATGTTTCCTACGAGAATGAATTTATTTTAGTTTTTTCTACAAATATAAATGTAGGATGTTATTCTGCACATTTTGTTTTTTACGTGACCTTATAGCTAGCTTGGTTTGCCCAAAATCGATCAAAACATAAAATACCATAAACGTACCCGGTTCAAAAGCATGCAATGCTTTGTGTATTGAAGATACTCTCAACATGCGGAATGGCGTGCAAAGCACACAATGCATTGTGTATTGAAGATAATCCCAGTATGCGGAATGGCGTGCGAACCATTTTGCAGCTATTCAGCACCGTCGAGACGAGACCTATTTCCCAAATTGTTGGTTGAAACCCTAAAACTTAGCCCTATAAACTTAATTTTGGAAATTTGCTCAACTCATGTCAGCGGTTCGGCTGCTTGGTCTAATTATAAAATTTCTAACATACAAATATAGCAAATCACCTCTAATTGTTTACTTGTAATAATAATTTGATTGAACTTTACAGGCAGAAGTGACACCGTGGGTGAGTAGCAAGCACAACATGGGTTTTGCTTTGAATCGCAGCGTGTGGCAAGAGCTTTGGGGCTGTGCCCGATACTTTTGTTCCTACGACGATTACAACTGGGATTGGAGTCTGCAACATGTTTCTCAGTCTTGCCTTACTCATAAACTGGTTGCCATGGTAATGAGGGGTCCTAGAGTCTTCCACATTGGTGAATGGTTAGTATAGCCAGTTGACATTGGTTAAGTGTACCAGTTGTTTAACTCTGTACCGTTGTATTTACTTAGTTATAACGAATTATTCACTTGAACGTTTGCAGCTGTAAAACACAAGGAATGTCCAGAAGTAACTTACGTTTTGAAATTAAAAACCAACTTTTAAAATGTATATAATCAAATAAATTGATTATATACATTTTAAAAGGACAATGTTGAACTATTTTTCTACATAGTCACTATTCAAATTGAGGCAGTTATCATAATGATGCACAAGTTTTTCAATTCCATCACTGTAGAAATCTGCTGCCTTAGATTTAACCTTTTCAGTGGCGGGTTTTGAACAACATAGTGTCATCTAGTGGAGTGGGTTTTTTAGGCTATTACAAAAATGATTATTTACTTGTCCTAAATGGTTGTTTTTACAAAACATTTGAAAAAAATATATAAAATGTTATTTGGACTAACACTGTACAAGACAATCAAAACAAAAACGGTTATATAGCACACACTGTAATTATTAGGTATAATCGTATAAAGATAAGAAATGTTACTAATGTTTATGGTATTCACACCTTGTTTAGCAGTACAATAATCACTTATTTACACAAACACAATCAAATTATTTATCTAAAAACTCAATCCAACAGTCAAAACTAAGACTCACGGATAATTTGTTATGTTACTAAGACAACACAGAAGAGGAGACAGCTGCAACTAAATGCTCAAACAGAAGACACTTGATCACATCTCCATAAAAATATTCCTGTATATTGGAACAAAGCTTAATCGGCTCAGAAAAGGTTCTACACATTATCAACAGATAGCAGCACAAGTATATGTATTCTAAAAGTAAATCGGAGTAATACGGTTGTGCTCTTTCAGCAGAAAATTTTAAAACAAATATATGCGGGATTGCTAAAAGCATGCCAGGTAGCAAAAACGTATATATACATGCGTGCCACTGAAAAGGTTAAACCACTTTTTTTACAATGACATGAAGTTTTGCGTCTTTGTGTCGTGAGGTCTTTCTTCATCACTGGAAAAAGGTGGTAATCGCTCAGTGCCAGATCCGGACTGTACGGAGTGTGATCAACATCTTCCATCCAAGAGTGAGTGGACGTGCATTGTAATGGGCAACAGTTTTGAGTTCCCTTTTCCTCGATGCTTGTTTTGTATCGCTCGCCTTAAACAATGCCGTCAATGTTTCACATTATCTTTCCGAGTTAATTGTTGCGCCACGTTCAAGATAATCAACCAAAAGCACTCCCTCAGAGTCCCAATATACCGTTGCCATAATTTTTCCGGCTGACATCTTTTGAAAACATTTTATCGGTTTTCTGGGAGAACTTGTGTGCCTCCTCCATGTCACAATTGTCTTTTCATCCCACGATTGGCATGCTCTAACCATGTCTCATCTTCTATTACGACACGATTGACAAGTGCGTTACCATCCTTGTCGTAGGCTTCGAGGAAATTAAGCGATGTTGCCAGACGCTTTTTTTTATGGTTTTCCTGCAAGACTTTTGGCACCCATCTTGTGCAAAAATTTAACATGAAATTTGCAGTCATTTTTAAACCGTATGCCTCACTCCACTTGTTATTCCGTCTCCATACACTTCACAAAGTTACCGATGAATTTCACATGGTTTGAAGTTTTCTACCAGTAAAACGCTGGTAAAGCTTTACCATTGTAAAGGTCCTGGGTTCGAATCCCGATTTTTGTCCAAGTTTTTTCACTTGTAATTTGTAAATTTACCCTTGCTGGGGAAGTGTGTAATCAGAAAATGATTACAAATTAAAAATAATAATTGGAGAGCTCTATTGAAGTATTGTAAACTATAATCTGATACCACAACGATCGTACTTCCCCGACGAGTTTCACTCAAACGTTTCAATGTTAATAAAGTTACAGAACTTTTAACACAGACATCTATGGCGAGTTATTTTTTTTTTTTTTTCTTTGTATAAGAACATAAATGTCAACATTTTGGAACCGATGTGGTAATACAGCAGTTGTGGCGCACTATGTAAGTTCAATAAAATTTAAATTTCTTTTCAGATTATTTTCTTTAAGGGCGTAGAATTGGTTTAGAAAAAGTTCCTAAATTTAACATGTAATAAATCCCACAAAACCAAAAAATGTTACTATAAATTAGGTATTTATTTACTTTAACTTATCAATCAAAACTACTATAAACACACAAACCTGAACTTTTTTCTTAAAAAATATAGTATTTATACACTTCACTGATACCGGGAAACCAATATTTAACCATCTTCAACACGTACAACATTAAAAACTTTCAAATCAAAAGTTTGTTATGGAAATTTACATTGTAAAGTGCCGACATGTTTTTCTTACCTTCCTGCCAGCGTTGCCGGATTGTTCTTGTTCTTTTTTGTGTAGAAACGAACAGTTTAGGCAACTCATTCTAATTATAAATAATGTGATAATACGACGAAATATTATAATTATATAAATATTATAATCATACTGTTATCGGCAAAATACTGTGACTAAACAGTTTAGGTAAGTCCTCTAGTTTTTTTTTATTCTAATTATATAAAGTGCTAATACAACAAAATATTATAATGATACAAATATTATAATTATACTGTTATCGGCAACATACTGTGACTAAACAGTTTAGGTTAGTCATCTAGTTTTTTTTTTTATTCTAATTATATAAAGTGATAATACGACGAAATATTATAATCATACAAATATTATAATTATACTGTTATCGGCAACATACTGTGACTAAACAGTTTAGGTTAGTCCTCTAGTTTTTTTTTATTCTAATTATATAAAATGATAATACGACGAAATATTATAATTATACAAATATTATAATTATACTGTTATCATGACATTCAAATGTTGCGGTCAGCTATTTAGTAGTACACAGGTTTGAAATAGAGATTTATACACAAGGTTACTAGATAGTAAAGGTTGCCTCATAGTCATGTAGACAAACTCAAACCTCCACTTTTTTTATATTTCTCCCATGAGGCAACCTTTACTATCTAGTTACCTTGATTTATACACACCTTATTCAGTACAATAACCTATTGTTCGATTTGGCAACGTTGATGAATTTCCATTTTAAATACGCAGTTATACTGTACTTTCTATTGTTCGATGCATTTGTTTTCGTAATTATGTTTGTTACATCATTTTCACATTTTCTTGCTTTGTGGATACTTTTGGGGTTAATATTGTTTAGTTTATTTAATTCTTACATGTTTGGTGTATGTGAAGTGATTTATTTTGTTATAATTACGTCAAATATCGCGGAAAAGTCGAAACTTAACCTATACAATTTCAAGTTTTATTTCTTTCATAACTCCTACAAATATTATTCCCGGGAAAATTTTTGTTGTTTCTACAATCAGTTAGATGTGTTCTTTCATGTTATATCAAATTCCCTTAGAAATCGATTGACAAGGTAAACTACATTTTTACCATAAATTAAAAGCTCTCTGAATTCCACAGTCCTTATATTGATCCAGAAAGACTTTTTTGAATTTAAAAACTTTGAGAGCAAACATTTTAGAATAATGTTCATTAAAATTTTTCCATATTTCATCACAGATAATTTTCAGGAATACTACTGTACATTTTCATATTATATAAAGCATACTTAATAAAAGTACAGTATAGTAAATTATTTAACTGAATAAGTACTGCAAACAACATTTAAAATAGTTGCCATTTTGTAGTTTGTTAAATCAATCTTTCTTGAATCTGTTAAAATTTAAAAAAATAATCAGTTTAACTTGAGGAATAAGCTCAGAAATTGAACTACTTTTCTTGTTAATAACTTAAAACGTCCGTTTTGTTTTAGCGGTGTTCACCACAAGAAAACCAACTGCGAAAGCACAGGTGTGATTTCAAAAGTACAAAAAGTTTTGGCGAACGCCGCGCGACATTTGTATCCGTCACATCTAACGTTAACGTTTACAAGTGGAACTAAAAAACACAAACTGCGGAAAGGAAACGGTGGCTGGGGCGATGTACGAGATCACCAGTTGTGTCTAAACATGACTCGTCATCTGCCAGTTAGATAATCAGTCGGATTGTCTGGTGATAATAAAGGATGCAGTGGATTAATTATTTTTAGTTGAAGAAAAAGACATGTTAGGTACTAAGTCAAATTATTTCAATGCAGAGGTTTCATTAGTGTGTTCAGTTTAATGCTAATGGTATTATTGAGTTATAAGTCAGACTGTACTGTTTTGTAACTATTGTCTGTTCTTGCTTATCCAGCATTACTCGAATAATCACAAGACTCTCGATAAACAAAGAATTTATATATTTTAGTTCTTTGTTTCTTGACTTCGCTCCTGTTTATTTATGTATATACAACACCAGTCTAGTCAAATTCTTGCTTTTAAGACTTTTTTCCATATGCAATATCCTATCTCCTAATTTCAGACTCCAATGTTTTATTATATTAGGTAGATTTCGGGGAAAAACAATCTGTAGCGGGCATTACCATGGTACGACTTCTGGAAAGTTTCTATCCAGTTTTTCATATCATGGCCGCTGGACCTTAAAACCAAGACAAAATGAAAAGAGTATATATATATATTATATTTTTTTGTGTGTATGATTTATTTATATATCCATCAATCTTCTTTTTATGAACACAATAACTGCTGTAATTGTGCACAAATAATTTTTAGACTGACATATAAAAATTGAAAATCTTGGTCGAGTTTATTAACGGGCAAAGAAGTAGATGTGGCAAAAGTTTTTTGAAAAATTTAAAACTCATTAGAACTCTCATAATATTAAAAACGGTTGAAAGATGGAAAAAAATCATAATTACTACGCCACTAGGGCATAGTTTCAAATCAATCAAAATTAATGTAAACTCTTACACTGTATTATCTAAAACTTGTTTAACATTTAAAGAAGCGATTACGAGTATTTAGGATGTCATAAGAGGACAACTCGAAACGGCAACATGTCAATCGTCCATCTTGGTCTTGAAGATTAATGATTTACACAGAAATGAAAGAAGACCGTTTTACCGTTACGTCGCTTATGTGCATAGGCTTGTTGGAGTCGACTTGTCGATATTTGGAGTGTTTACTAATCGTTTTCATAGGTGGAGCGAGTGTTTGGAAAATTAATGAACTGTCGGGATATTTAAAAATGCTACAATATTATCATACATGGTAGTTTTATTATTTCTATTATCAATATCTTTTTTCAACTTATATATTAGCAGTGAATGAATTGTCAGTGGGAAAGATTTTTACCGATTTCTGACATGACCTATTCAGTTAACATCAAAACACATCGTTTGTTTGAAAATAAAAATGTATGTAGTTTTTTGTTTTGTTTTTTGATGTCAGGAAAATTTTAACAATTTGGCAGAAACCAAAACTTTTTGTCGGGGAGGTTGAATGTGCAAAAGTTTCACACGGATGTACTGGTATCCACCAATTTGTATCATTCACTAGCTGTTGTTCCCGACTGTGCCTATTTTTAAATAAACTCTTAACAAGTTTTTCCTGGAAGTCACAGTGAAAATATACTGTGACATGATTAAAGAGCCCTATTTTAAAAATAAGCACGATAAAACAACCAACGCCCATGTTATTCGAATGGTAATTTAGCATTAAAAGGTTTAACAAAATCGGATTGTTAAATTTATAAAAATACAAACTTTTCCTTCCTATAATATCAGGTTCGATTTAAAGAATGTACAACTAAAAATAAATTCAAAAAATTTCAAGTCAAGGACCTTGGAAAATTTAAACAAACTCATTTGTTGTGATGCTTTTCATTTCATTCTTTCCATAAGCATTGATCATTTTGAGCTACAAATAAATTCTCACATTTCTTAACAAATATACTTTTAACAAGTAAACAACTTAAATTTATACTAAACAACTATCATTAACATTATAAAAAACATTCTGCACAAGGTATAAAAACCAATTTAAATTTTGTAGAGTTTTTTTAGTTTAATGTTTGAGGTATAGCATTCATAAATTGCATACCCACATATCCTGGCATACGCTCAAATAACTTTGATGTGTGAAAATACAATTGAAAATTTAACCTATTCCTTGTCTGGTCCATATTTAATCTTTTGAGGTCTGGTCCATAGGCGCCGGGATGTTTGAATAGAGGTGGGTGCAAAAACACCGGGGGGTTCGGAATACTGCCCAGAAAAAGGGGGAGTCCGGGGAATTTAAAAAAAATAAACCTCTTAAAACGTGTTTTAAACCATCCTAATATCACAAGAAACCTTTCAAGTTTTTCTCTATGAAAGGTCCGCTTAATTGTAACCACAACCATACAACCCTCTCTATTCCACATGCCCCAGATATCGGGGTGTTACTGACTTACATATAGACAAACAGACCTTAAGGAAATTACCACTAAGAACACAAACAGATGAACATAACATACTATTGCAGGAAATGAGTGCAGGGGAATGATAAACTAGTTGATTTAGCAACTAATAAGTTTTCACAGAAGCCAAGAAGGTTGAAGTTTTTGTTTGAAAAATAACTGATAACAACTTTTTATGTATCATAAATCAAATAAAATTTTTTGTGTATCGTAACAATAAATGTTGTGATCTTGGTGCTCGTAATATTGCTCTTAATGTGTTTGGTTCAATACAAAATATTTTGTAAAAAACACTTGTGGTTATTTAGTTTTCCTAGAGTAAATTTTTCTTCTTTTTCGAGCCAGGTACTACACCGTCTTGCACCTATCTCCCGGCGCCCATAGTCTGGTCTGTTATTTTTTATAAACACTATTGCCTCGAAGATATAAATGCTAGGCACGGTCATTACTGATGAGGTTTTGAACTCAGTCTTACTTGTATCTTTTCTTTTTAATCCAACCCGATATCTCATGTCTCCCTTTTGGATTTAAAAAATCTTAATTAAATTCACCTTAGTTGATTAAATTGGTATTGCGTAACTTAAAAAAGTATGAATCAGTACAAATTAAACTAATCTTAACATTTCCAAATTTCTAAAGTCTCCACAAGATATACAAATTTCCGATTTTTCTAACTAGAAAATGTACTTCATTAGATAAAGTCAAACAACTATCAACAACCTTCCCAAGAAACAGCCCATTTAACCACAAAAAAATACAGTTTAGCCTTTTTATTTTGCGTGAATAGTGTAATATTTGCCTTTGATGCATTTAAAAACAAGTTCCAAACTAGAACTGTATTTAGCCATATTGTGAATTTGTTTATTTATTTATTTGGAATACTCAAAGTCGAATTACCTGCATGAAGCACAAAATTATCTTCCTGTGTAAAGCTTGGAAGGTAATTTACATATTAAAATAATAGTGGCCACAATGATATTCAATTGGTTAGTGGCCATAGTAATAGTAAAACTAAGAACAGTCATGGCTCTCTCTGTATATTAAATGTTTAACTATTAAGAAAACTGTTAAATAGAGTACTATAATAAACTTCAGTGAGACGTTTACTAGTTACCTCACTAGGAGATATCATTGGCATAGTTATCTGTTGTCAGTGCTCTGAAATATTTTTATGCATTTATTTCTTGATATTAATTTAATAGGAATTATCTTTGTACGATAAGGAATAACGTAATTAATTAATAGTAACATTGTTTGTTTGATTGTTTACTATTGAAGTTGTAACGTTAAAGACGTTACAATTTATTTATTAGTTTTATCAGCCAGGGAAAGCCAATAGGTCATTTGTAACGTCTTTAACGTTACAAAATGGCGCCTAAAGTGGGGCTGATAAAGCTAATAAGTCATTTTGTAATGGCTGGGTTTGTTACAAAATGGCACCCAACGTGGGGCTGTTAAAGCAAATAAGTCATTTGTAACGTCTTTAACTTGTTTGTTTAGTATGTTTCTTAAATAATATCTTCTATTCAGAATTTATTTGATGTACTTTTCTCAAACATAATAATTTCTATAGCAAAAAGTTGATTATTTTCTGAATAATTCTAAAAGAAAACGTTTGTTAATATTTTCCCCTACGCTGTTCACGTTTATCTAAAATAAATATCTTTTAAAAAAAGCAGTTTTAGTAGAATTGTTTCGTTTAAAACTGAATGCAACATAATGTTTAACATAATTTACATTGCAGTAGAGTTGAAACAAAGATGTGTAATGTGTGTTTCAAAACTGTGAATTAAAGAACAAACACTTTAAGATTTGTGTCCTATGTTTATGTATTGTGTGTTCGAAGTTATGATTCTCTGTGTGCTTGTGTGGGTCAGTATATTGTTTTATCAAATTTTAAGTTATAGTATTTGAGAAGATGTACTCTAAACTTCAATTTGAAGATATTTTATTTTAAATTTGTTTCTTTTAGAATCAAAATGTGTTATATTTGAAAAGAATTCAGTATTCTTTTAAATTTTCTAAGAAAATTATAATTTTATAGGATACCTTTCAATGACTTATGTTGCAATATTTCACGAATAATATTGATCAAATATGTTTACTGAATTAGAAAGAGACTAAAAAAAGATATATTTTTCATTTCCTAGTGTTAAAAAAAATACATTATTTTCTTACCAGAAAATCATACTAGGCGTGTTTGGAAAATCAGTGCAGTTATGCTATTAAAAATTACAGTCAAGACACATAATAAAAGGTGAAGACGTTGTTTTTTGTGCACTCCGTTCAATTCAATTCAATTTAATTTATTTATCCTTTTGACAAGTTTTTCATTTGTATAGGACAAGTCATGGTATCAAGTATCAATTCACCATTCACAATAAGTAGTACAAAATAATATAATATATAGGGGCACCACCATTCTTAAAATTTTTGATGAATTCCATTTGTTTTACAGGTAAATTACAAAAATACATATTATTTGATTCTAAAAACCTCGATAGAATAAACTTAGAACACAAAATCTCACAACTAATACGTTTATTAACTGAAGATCAATCGCCATCTTCAGTGATGCACGAGCTACAATAGTTATTTGACTGAGTTACAGTTTGACTATTGTAGCTCGTGCATCACTGAAGATGGCGATTGTCGTTGAAACGCGTTTGAGTTAATAAACGTATTAGTTATGAGATTTTGTGTTCTAAGTTTATTCTATCAAGTATATCTTCTCCCAAGTCAAGCCCAATATTTATTTCTAAAAACCTGACTTAAATTTAAAGAATTTGAAATAAAGTATAAACACAGAACACAGTTAAATTGAAACAATACAATAACACAATGCACATTCAAATAAATACATTTAAATTACATAGAACTTGATAAAAGTATAAGTTATACTAAACAGACATGAGAACTTACGGCTTTAGACGGCATCCAGAAACTTCTCTACAGTGTAGAAAGCATTCATTTTCAGCCACCGCTTTAAGTTGTTTTTAAAAACATTGACTCCTATTGTTTCTTTAAACTCTTTGGGGAGTTTGTTCATGAAACGGACACCAGTCTCGGACGGTAGCTTGTCAAAAGCTTTTAATCTGTACTTTGTTTATTAACAAGCGAGTTCATAACTTTCATCGTTTGGATTTTTCACAATTCCAAATAGAACAGAGTAGAATACAAAATTTCACAATTTGTTTGTTGACTTTCTGCAGAAAATCATCACCACAGATGTAGTCCACTCTAGGCCCATCCGTGCTTTTATCAAAAACATTCTTATACTGCCCAACTCATTGCCGCAAGTAGCTGCTCAACGACAGTGGCTCTGAATGTTACAGGTTCGAATCCAACTATTAACCGATGTTTATCAACATCGATGGCTCTCTCCATTATTCCACCCTATTTTTCATTACTCCTATAGGCCTAAAGTGAGAATTTTAACTCACGATTGGCCTTGAACTTCGCTATTACGCTGTTGAATTTTGGTTGATTTCAAATTCTTGCATCCATAAAACCGATAACAGACTGAAATTTGTAGAGTGTGTTATCTCAAATCATTTTAAACAATTAAAACACAATAAAAACTTTTTACTAGTGGTCTCTAAAGTAAAACAATGTGGTGACTTTAAATACTTGAGTCCCATGGAGGGCGGAGTATTCGAATCGTAGGAAAGGTAGATCGGGCCGATAGTGATGTCCTTCCATCTTGTTCAAATCCACGGGTAATTTTCACTATTGTTATGTCTCTGGAACAAAACTAAAACAATGGCGAGCAATTTAAATTATTCTTTGCTACTATCATGCAAATTCGCACGTTGTTATTCGAGCTATTGTCGACAAGCTTACCTGACCCTCTGATCCGTCCTCCATTTATCGCCAGCTCATGTATTTAGTCTAGTTTCTCAGCAAGCAATCTTTGAAAGAATGCTTCAGTTGCAGCCTTTCTGTGATAAAAATAGCATTTGAAGATTCTCAGTGTAATCTCCGGTGTTTTTCTGGAATATGTAACTTTTAAAATCACCCATCAGACCATTTTTAAATTTGCTGGAAACTTTGATCGCCCAGAACAGTATTTTAGAAGGTTACACTTTTCAGCAAACTTTAACCCTTCCCGCGCTACAGAAATTTCGGACCGCTCACACTGCAACGCTACATGCCTCCAAAAAATTAAGTTCTCAATAAGTCGACGCTAATTTTTTTTTTGGATTTTCTCATACCAAAAAAAGAGACATGGGAGGAAAAAATAGTTTGTTTAATCAAAGTTGGTTTACGAGGGCTATCCAGAAAGTAGATTACGTTTTGGAATTAAAAATAAACAAAGTATTGGAAATTGTTTTTATTATATACAGATGAAAGCCACACTTAAATACTACTTTTTTACATAGTCACCATTCAAATTAAGGCAGTTATCGTAGCGATGGACGAGCTTGGAAATTCCTTCGTCGTAGAATTCAGTCGCCTGCGCCTTCAACCACTTGGTTACCTCTTCTTGCAGCTGTGCGTCGTCATCAAAACGCTGCATAGCCAGCCACTTCTTCATTGCTGGGAATAAGTGGAAGTCGCTCGGTGCCAGTTCGGGACTGTAAGGCGGATGAGGAAACAACTCCCACTTAAAGGATCCAAGAACTTGGCGAGTGGCATTTGCTGTGTGGGGCCAGGCGTTGTCGTGAATCAGCAAGATCTTTGAGCTCAACTTTCCCCTGTGCTTGTTTTGTATTGCTCTTCTGAGGTTTTGCAGAGTTTGGTAATACCTTTGAGAGTTTATTGTAGTGCCTCTTTCCAGGAAGTCCACAAAAATTACACCTTTCCTGTCCCAAAAAACAGTCACCATCACCTTCCTTGCTGATGTCGTTTGGATGCATTTCTTGGGTTTTTCTTGGGAATTTGTGTGGCCCCACTGCATTGACTGCAATTTCGTCTCGCAGGTCACATGTTTAACCCATGTTTTGTCATCAGTAACGATGCGATCGAGTAATGAGTCGCCATCTTTATCGTAAGCGTCCAACGTTAGCGCTGCAGTCATTCGCTGATTTTTGTGGATCTCAGTCAAGATTTTTGGTATCCATCTTGCACAAAACTTGTGGTAACCAAGCTTTTCGGTGATGATTTCGTGCAACAAACTTCGCGAAATTTGTGGAAAACTCATAGAGAGTTCCGTTATTGTGAATCTTCGGTTTTCACAGACTTCGTCATCGACTTTTTCGACAAGTTCGGCAGTCACTATGCTGGGTCTTTCACTTCGCTCTTCGTCATGAACATTAGTTTGGCCATTTTTAAACTTTATGACCCACTGACGCACTCCACCTTCAGTGATAATATTGTCCCCATACACTTCACAAAGCTGCCGTTAGATTTCTATCGGTTTACAGTTTTTTGCAGTCAGAAATCTTATTACTGCACGCACCTCACAGTTCGCGGCATTTTCAATTAAGGCAGACATTTCAAACTGTCACAGTAACTCGACGGAGTACAGCACGAACCTCTCACTAGCACGGCTAGATGCCGACTGAGCGGCGTAACGCACTGACACCAAGATGGCCGCGCTAGCCCCGCCCCTTGCGGGCACAGACGAAAACGTAATCTACTTTCTGGATAGCCCTCGTATTTCGCACGGAGTCTGCAAGTGAACTGACTTGCGAGTTAGTTCGTCTACAGCGTTAGCGTTACTCGAAACAGAGCACGAGTGGTGTAGCGTGCCAACTTAGGTGCTCCTCTCACAACAGTCGGAGGGCGGAGTCGACCGTCATTATGTTTTTTAACCAAGGGATATATTACCCAATAACTGCTGCATTCAAGCGGCAAAATTAAAAACTACTTAGACCTGACAATACATTCAATGTTTAAAAGCGAGTATATTTGTCCAGAGCGTTTTGGGCAAAGTCAAACTTAGCAGTTATATTCGTCTACATTGCGGGAAGGGTTAATCTCTTAACGTACGGTATTACATTTTTTGTTAATCCCTGGATTTCTGTTCTTTCTCCTGTCTTAGTTTTCATTGTACCAGGATTTTTTTTTAAACTTCTTTTTCTATAATGTACTCTGAAATGTGGCAATTTTATGTGCATGAGCACAGCAATGACCCAAACGCTTGGCTGTAATTTTGCTTCCTTTCCGAACACGCCGACTATTTAATGGTTTTATTTTATGTATTAAGTATAGTTATAATTTTGTTTAATGAAATGCTAAAATCGAAAACAGATTTGAAGTCGTAAGTCTGTGATATGGAAGGAGTCTTTCATTTTGTTTCAAGCTCTGTTTGGTGTATCAAGTTGGCAATATGTTATAGTTTTCTACTAAACGCACAACAGACCTAATCGAATCCACTGCATCTTTATAGTGTAACGAACCAAGTAACATTATGCAAATATTGGTGTGTGTATGTTTTTATATAGTTCTTCAAGACGTTTTATAATCATTTTGAACATTTTAAAACAATATGGTTATTTTCCTGATAAATGTATTCTACTGTAAGTATTTAAACTGTTAATGGACTGTGCTAAGAGTGAGTTGCTCATTAGTTTTATTGGTAAAGAGTGATGACTTGTAGGTGTGGCAATTTTTAAATATTACTGAGAAGTACGTGTAGTGTAACCAAAGGGTTATTTAAAACGTATGAACTTAATTTAAATCGGATAGTTCAAAGTATTTTTTTACACTAACAGTTGGGATTTTTTCATACTTTCAGTAAGCAGTATTAGGCTTTCAGTTAATGTGGTGGTTATAGTTCTAGCCTGGTAAACGAAAGATGATGTGTTCGATCCCAGCGGAGGCCTAACTATTTTCAGGCAACAAGATTTTCACCTCAAAGAAAGAATTGCAATGTGTTATGCATTTTTGAGAGCATTTTTATATGTAAATATTGTTTATGAATTTTAATCAGAATGAATCTTTGTATTTCCTAGTAGGCCTACATATTAACCTTTTTTTATCCCGTCCAAATGTTCTATGGAAGATATACAGGGTGTATCTCAAATAGGACGCCAAACTTGTAGAGTGGGTTCCTTACATAAAAATAAATAAAAAAAGTTCTTATAAACATGTACCCTAAAACGCTTTGTTTTCAAACAATCCGCCATTTTGTATTTTCACAAAAAAAAATATTATAGCTGTGGAAGTGGATAAGATATTTAGTTCAGATTTGGAATCACATCTTATTATGTAATGTTTTAAAAGTGCACCAAACAAAAATTCAGTAGAGCAGCAGATATGCGACCCCCGTCTAACCCAGTTCCAGGTTAACCGAGGTAGTAAAAATAAACAAAAAAAGTTCAATGCGGTTTGCGGTAGACGCATGCATTAAATTAATCGCGCTAAGTGAAATCTGCATATAGATTTTCTAAATAAATAACATAATTTATTTATTTATAATTAGTGAATTAAATAAACAATCAAACAAATGAGTTGAATAAACACTAATATTAATCGGGTAGTCGGATACTCTTAGTAGCATAGTAAGAGTAGACAGACGTCTGTGATTATTATTTACGAAATGGTTATGTTTCAAGCGAGTGCGTTCCGTTAAACAGAAAACACGGAACTTCTAAGCCTAAGCCTATGGACTTCTTCAAAAAATATTTTTATAACTTTAACTTGTGGCCTAGGTATGTCTTTTTATCATTTAGAATTCGTATTTTATTTTCATTTGGACGTTAGTTTTTCATTGGTAATACAGTAGGTGCCTTTTTTTCCACATCTTTGACCACATTTTCATTGATTTCACCAGTTTACAGTAGGTTTCCCTCTCGATTTTTGACAGAGTCCGTGATATCCGAGTTTTCGCTTATCCGAAATACCCTCGGCCAACATTACCTCTGATAACCATGGCTCTACTGTACTGTAGTTTTAAACACTGAGCATTATACCATCACATTTTGTATTTTGTTTATAGTTTATCATTTTATTAAAACCGTAAAAGATGTCCGTTTGAAATGGGACAAAAACAGAAACGTTTGTTACATTGTTGTTTCTAATATGAATCAGTATTTCACATTACAATTAGTTTTATTTTAATATTGAACCAGGGCGTTCACGTAAGCTCAGCTAATAGAATTGTAAAAGGGTCGGTTGCGGACGGGTGGCAATAAACCCTCCAGGTCAGTTTGGGCCGCCCCAAGTTAGTGTGGCACGACCTATAACTTCTCGTCAAATTTATAACCGTTCAGTTTTGCCATTGAACATTTTGTGGAGGTTTTTAGTGCCAGTTGTATTTAAAAGTTGCCACATGGAAGTTTAAAGAAGCTCAAGTTCGGCCGTTGTATCTAGTCACTAATGAAACAATCTTGAGTCAGTTACCATGTCCATAAAATGGAAATTAGTAGCCAACAGTTGGCAACGTGTACACAACTTTTGTCTCGGTAAGTCTTCCCATTTCATTACCGATCGACAAACTTCTTACAAAGGTGCTTTTCTTGTCTCGGTCAAATGCTTCCTAAAAAGTGTAACTAAGTATGCAACTATAGTAGCCGAGAAATTTATATTTTTGTGTTCCTACAGAAAAAAAAATGAACATTTTAAATAATGTACAGTGATATGCAAAGTATGTTTTTTTTATAATTTAAATTAATGAAATATTTATCATTTCAACTGTTTTTATAATGTATTCAATTTACCATGTACAAATATAATTTGCCTCTATTTAATTATTTCATACCTTTTTCTTAGTTTGAACTGTGTTCGTTCTTTCCGTACCCTAGTCCATAAATATTTGTATCATATTTGAATACAACGCAAATAGTGTTGTGAAATAACTGTGAATGATTTAATAAATGTGTAAATATATGAAATTTTCTTTATTTTAATACCTCTCATTTGCTCTTTTTTCCAGGTAGAGGAAAAAAATTTTTTTAATACTTATGAGATGAATTTCGTTTGAAGGTTTGACTGAATACAGTCACAATTTAATAAAAAGGCTTGATACGTTCTGTAAAAATGAACAAAATATGTATAAAAGAAAGACAATGTGAGTTTCTAAAAATATTTCAAAGCTAATATCAATCGTTTCAGCATCTGTGGAACTAGCGCTACTGAAACTTAAATTTCCATTGTGATGAAGAGTAAAAAGTATTCAATCATTGAGTTTTGGAAGAACATCTGTAGTAAAAATATGCACATTAATTAACCTCCATTTTGTATACAACCTATTCTTGTGAAGCATACATTCAACACTCTAGAACGTATTAAATCTATAGTTGATCAATTCTGATATTAGAAGTTTTAATTGAATTGGTGCAAACAACTTTAACAAATCATCAACTAGACCAGTCAAGTTAGGTAAAATTTTGTAAAATTTTGAAACAATTGAGTTAAAAGTTTCTAATCACACTAATCAGTACTGTAAAATGATGCCATCTGGACATTCATAATTGTATTATTTAGCAAATTAAATATCTGTTATTTTTGTGACTAGAATGCGCTGTTATATCAAATATTGAATCTCGATGGAGTTAAAAGTTTTTTATCAGTTCAGTCTGGTGCTGCACTCTTTATCCTTTTAGTTGAACTTTATATGGACTATTGGTAGAAGTTGAAATTTTAGATTTAGAAGTTACTAGTTTATTATGGTGTAGGCCTATTTTCCAAACTTTTGAATTTACTTTTCGTTGCTGTGAAGTCGTTTCATATAAACAAACCACTTTTAGGTTGAATTTACTGGCTACCAAGTACTTGAAATACAAGTTTGTATGTTTTCTGTCTCCATGCTGTTTTGTTTTTATAAGTTATGGCCTACTTTTCCTTTGTATAACCTGAATCTTTTTCTGAATATTATAATATGGTAAGACATTTTCTATTATTGTATTTGTGAATTTTAGATAACATAATGGTTATTAGACCTAAGTATATTTTCCGAGATGTAATCCAGAGAAAATGCAATTTATAAAATGGCTGTATATGTGTAATTTTGAGATAAAAATCTGACTTTCGATTTTCATTGATTTTATTGCCTGAAAAGAAGTAAGATATTGAGTTGAATTAATATTGGGTAGGCTGCTATAATTTTCCAAAAATAATTATTACACTGGGAGTTATTATTGGCATTTGTAAAACTGGTTCTCAATGTAAGTTTTATAATGTATATTATCTCGATGGCTATAAAAAAGAAGCCTGTATACTTTAATGGGACAGTTCAATATCTCGTATAGTTTTCGAGAATATAGTTATAGTAAAGTAGGGATAAAAAAAATAATTTTTAGGAAAATCTTTTCCCGATATGGATATTAAAATAGGCCTATAAACCTACATACTTTCTTGGAGAAAAAAGCCGTGTATTTAGTTTTTTAATAACACTAACTACTTTTCAAATTATTCAGCTTTTTGTGATTTCCGAAATGGTTTTTCAAACTTCTTAACAGGTATAAGTAATATTTAAATTTAATTGATATGTGCCGGTACATCAAAAGGAGTAGAATTAGGCCTAAATAAAGGAGAACATTTACTGAAAATGTTTGCATTAATCTTTAACCATTTAGAAAATTGTGTTTTGAGCAGTTCCAGGTTTTTGGGTTGCAAAAACTTTTTTCAAAAAGCTCTAGCTGTAAAACTGTTGAACAAAATGACATGAACGTTTCGCTCTTTTCAAGACTTAAGCCCTTACTTCCATTTAATCATTTTTCGATGAAGTTATCGTTAAAATGCACATCTAATTAAGTATAGACTGTTCTAAAACTAACTCAAAGTATGGTAACGAAATAACTTGTTTTTTGTGAAATAAAAATATTTGATGGAATCAATTTAAATGTAGGCTTATCTAGGAAAATGCTTTAACTGAAAAGTTTTAAGCTTATACAGTTTTCCATACCTCGGCCATATCAATCCAAAAATAGCATAAATTCTTTGTGAGTCCTGCATTTAAATACAGTACTTCTTGATAAAAAATTAAACAGGACTGGATAAGGCCAGCTTTTTTCATGACCTATTGCGCAAGTTTGAAAGACAAATTATAAATTTGTTATTATTAAAATAGTAATTTTTGGTTGAATTTATTCATAGGGAAACGGGGATAAGTTTTTTTGATAAGTTGGAGAGGGAAAGGATAAATTTGAGATTCTGTTTAAAAACAAGTTCTTCTTCGGTTTTCAATTATTGAATTGGATTTGAGTAATCGAAAGAAAGGGGAAAGGTGTTAAGGCCAGTAGAAAATAGAGAGGAGAAGGCTTTTAAAAAAAATTCAAGAAAGCAATCGCGGGACTGCCGACAGAAGTGAAAACTGTAATGAATATAAATCGTTGGTCATATTGGTTTAATCTGAAATTTGATTATTTTTACACTACCAAGTTAACTATTTTAACACAACTTACAACATGAGGAAGCACAATGTCCATTTCAGAAGAAAACTATTTTAACACAACTTACAAAAATGAGGAATCACAATGTCCATTCCAGAGGTATTATCAGGTATACTATTTTAA
>JAGFPH010002516.1:175649-194135 GCA_018207615.1 Philaenus spumarius | reverse complement strand
AGGATCTGAAGATGACGGTATAACCGTTGAAACCGGTCATCCTAACCTAGGATACATTTTGGATTGTCGACGGAATGATACAAGGTAATTAACCTATTGTAATATTAAAATAAAGTATTTATCTCGTGTCAATTTATTTATAATATTAAGTCAATTACATACGAATAGTAATACATAACGAATATTTTCTATAAATTTTTGATTTTTGTAATATTGTTAACATTTTTTTGTTTAACTCATCCCATGTTTGCACAATTTTAACTTGAGGTAAGGTTATTATTAGGTCTTTAAGTATCAGGTAACTATAGTTTTGAAAGAGGTAGAATGATTGAAAAATTAAAATTTTTAATCACTTTATCAGAGCAACCTAAAACCTGATAATATTTAAATACATTTGCTATAGTACAAAGTATTTATCGTGTGTAAATTTATGACTTAATATTATTAAGTCAATTACGTAACAGTAGTCCTACATAACGGATATTTTTAGTAATTTGTTTTACTTTTCTGATATTGTGCACATGTTTTAGTACAACCCACCCAATTTTTCCTCCATTTTAAGGCGAGGAGAGGTTATTATTTGGTAATATTATATAGGATAATATATTAATAATAATATTAAATATTACCTTTTAATGTTCCGTCTTGTGACTTTTTTGGTAGTTCGAATGTTACGACGCGTTTCGGGACCGCAATCCCATTGTCAAGTCCACTTACACAAACACAATAAAACATATAACTCGTTTAAAAACACACAAAAACACCACAGTTACAACACTTTTAAAAAACTTAATTGTGCCGGACAATTTCGTCGTGTAGGTAATATTCGCTATGTGTTCACCGCTATCCGGACTTTTGGCGGACATATTCTTGAACCATTTAGAAAACGAATTTATTATGTCTGATCACAACCCACATAAAACAAAAATATTATTTTATACAAGATATGTTGATGATACATTTCTCGTGTTTGATGGCACTTTACGTCAGGCGGAAATATTAAAACTTTATCTCAACAAAATCAACCATAAAATGCAATTCACTATGGAGACCGAAATAGATAATAAAATAAACTTTCTTGATTTGACTATGACCAAGGAATATGATAAACTTAAATATAAAATTTACCGAAAATCTACCACTACTGATACCACCATTCATGCCACATCACACCATCCAATATCACAAAAAATGTCAGCATGCAACTGTTTCATACACCGCCTTCTCACCATACCATTGGATAAAGACGATTTCAACGATGAATTGGAAACCATTAAGCCCAAGCAACAAGCGACCGAATAGCATTGATTGATTAACTTTTGCATTATCATATAAGAAATAAACAGAACCCTATCACACGGTCTAAGAATAAGAATAAAAAATTCGTATCCATGGAATATTCTAACACCGTTCCGCATATGGTGAAAAATACATTGGCGAAATATGATATTACCGTCACTTTTCGCACCAACAATAATATTCAAAAATTATTACGACCCAAACGTGTAATTCCAATCGAAAAGAAGTCGGGTGTTTACAAAATCAATTGTGATGATTGTGACAGTATTTATGTGGGACAGACGGGTAGGGCATTCAAAGACCATTTTAATGAACATTTGCCGCATAAAAACATGCATAAATTAAAATCTAACTTTGCTCAACATTTAATTAATAGTAATCATTCATACACTAATTTCAACAAAAATCTGGTTCCACTTCATATTTGCAAAAAAGGTAGACTTTTGAACACCTTAGAAGAATTCGAAATTTATAAGGAGTTTAATAACAATCCGTCTAAATTATTAAACGATCAGCTGGATTTTAAAAGTAATTATATGAGAAATAATCACTTTATCAGAGCAACCTAAAACCTGATAATATTTAAATACATTTGCTATAGTACAAAGTATTTATCGTGTGTAAATTTATGACTTAATATTATTAAGTCAATTACGTAACAGTAGTCCTACATAACGGATTTTTTTTAAAGTTGTTTTATTTTTCTGATATTGTGCACATGTTTTAGTACAACCCACCCTATTTTTCCTTTATTTTAAGGCGAGGAGAGGTTATTACTTTGTCTTTAATTATCAGGTAAATATAATTTTGCAAGAGGTAGAATGATTTAAAATTTAAAATCGAAACATACTTTCTTTGAACTACCTAACCTGATGATAACATTTCCATACATTTGCTACAGTATAAAGTATTTATCTTTTGTTAATTTATATATAGTATTAAGTCAATTACATAAGAGTCGTCCTACATAACGGATATTTATTTATTATTTTTCTAATAATGTTCACATTTTTTTGTTCAACTAATCCCATGTTTGCACAATTTTAAGGTGAGGTGAGGTTATTATTTGGTCTTTAAGTATCAGGTAAAAATAAAATTTGTAAGAGGTAGAATTATTTAAAAATTTAAATTTGAAATCACTTTCAAAACTACCTAAAACCTGATAATATTTCCATACATTTGCTATAGTACAAAGTATTTATCGTGTGTAAATTTAGGACGTAATATTATTAAGTCTATTACGTAACAGTAGTCCTACATAACGGATGTTTTTTCTAAGTGGTTTTATTTTTCTGATATTGTGTAAATGTTTTGGTACAACCCACACAATTTTTGCTGTATTAAAAGGTAAGGAGAGGTTATTATTTGGTCTTTAGTATCAGGTAACTATAATGTTGAAAGAGGTACAATGATTGAACAATTTAAATTTGAAATCACTTTTTTAGAACTACTTAAAACCTGATAATATTTCAATACATTTGCTATAGTACAAATTATTTATCTTGTGTAAATTTATGATTGAATATTATTAAGTCAATTACGTCACAGTAGTCCTACATAACGGATTTTTTTTTTTTTTGTAAGTTGTTTTATTTTTCTGATATTGTGCACATGTAAAGTACAACCCACCCTATTTTTCCTTTATTTTAAGGCGAGGAGAGGTTATTACTTTTTCTTTAATTATCAGGTAAATATAATTTTGCAAGAGGTAAAATGATTAAAAATTTTAATATAATAAATTACCCTAAAAGGTCCGTCTTGTGACTTCACTTTTGATCTCTGATTAGTTTCGAAGTCGCAACTTCATCATCAGAACTTCTCCTTAGTTTTTATTTTTTCATTCCTTCTGCAGGAATCGTCAAATATTAAAACAATAGTCAAAACACACAACACATACACAAACACTAATTAAAACAGTCGTGACTAGCACCGGTGTGCACTCGATAGTATCCGGTGGAGCACTGTCGATAAGAACGAAATATTAACCACTATTGACCTTCGATGTATGTTTTAAGGCAGTATCGTACAGCTGATTCGATCTGAAAGATAACTGATCATTCAACATGTCGTCAGGTTTACTTTTGTACGCTTTGTAAATTTCAAATTCTTCCTGTGCATCCATTGTTCTGCCTTTCGCACATAAATATAATGGCTCCACACAGGATTGGAAATCTCCAGATCTGTGGTTATTCTCAAAAAGGTGATTAGCATAATTGGAATTGGCTATATTTGTTTTATTATTAGGAAGATGCTCCTTATATCGGCGAAGAAAAGTTCTCCCGGTCTGGCCTATATAATATTTGCTACATTCAGGACAACTTATCTTATACACTCCTGACTTATTTTCCAAGGGGATATCCGTTTTATGTTTAAGAAATGATGCAACGCTATTTCTTGTACGGAACGCAAGCGTGATCTTGTGTTTATTTAATACATTTTTTTAAACATTAGGCAGTAAATTAGTGTATTCCGATGAGATATATTTATTAACCTTACTTTTGTCTATTTCTAAGTTTTGTTTATTTCTTTTTTTAATATGGCTCCTGATTAACTTGTCTATTAACAAAATCCTGTACCCGTTAGGGACAGCTATGTGCTTGATGATGTTTATTTCATTGTGGTAATTTACTTTGTTCAAAGGGACTGTGATGAGTCTGTGAACAAAACAGTGGAAAGCTGCCATCTTTTGGGAGTATGGATGGTGTGATTGGGCATGAATGGTGACATCCGTTGTGGTGGGTTTGCGGTATATTCTATAGTCAAGTTTATTGATGCCCTTTACGATTGTTAAGTCTAAAAAATTAATTTGGTTGTTGTTCTCTACTTCCAGCGTAAATTGAATTTTAGGGTTGACGCTGTTCATATAATTCAGTAATACGGCAGCTTGTCTATTAGAACCATTAAATATAACAAATGTGTCGTCTACATATCTACTGTAGAATATGATGTTTTTTTTTATATTTGTTATAGCTAGACATAATGTGTTCATTCTCGAAATGGTTTAAATATACATCCGCTAACAATCCAGAGAGCGGTGAACCCATTGCCAAACCATCATTCTGTATGCAAAAGTTATTATTAAATGAGAAATAATTTTGTTCAAACACTATCTGCAATAACCGCATCAACTCTTCTATTCCCTGTTTGTGCAACTTATTTGTGAGGGTAAGGTTATCTTTAAGAATGTTCATTGTTTCCATTACTGGGATGTTGGTATACATATTTACTACGTCAAACGAGATAAGTTTATGACTCGGGGATATTATAATATTCTGCGTTTTGTTTATGAATTCTGTGGTATTCTTTAAGCTATTGTTATTTTTTATGGTTATATTTCTTTTAATAAGTTGTTCTCGTCTCTTCGCTGTTTTATAGCTTGAAAGCAGAGGTATAATCAATAAGTGGTCTTATGGGTGTGTTTTGTTTGTGAATTTTCGGTAAACCTGTGAACGGTGGTGCTTGAGGATTGATGGGTTTAAGAAATCTACGAGAAGGTTCACTCAACATGTATGTTTTAAGGCAGTATCGTACAGCTGATTCGATCTGAAAGATAACTGATCATTCAACATGTCGTCAATTTTTTTTAAATGTATTAAATAAACACAAGATTACGCTTGCGTTCCGTACAAGAAATAGCGTTGCATCATTTCTTAAACATAAAACGGATATCCCCTTGGAAAATAAGTCAGGGGTGTATAAGATAAGTTGTCCTGAATGTAGCAAATATTATATAGGCCAGACCGGGAGAAACATACATCGAAGGTCAATAGTGGTTAATATTTCGTTCTTATCGACAGTGCTCCACCGGATACTATCGAGTGCACTCCGGTGCTAGTCACGACTGTTTTAATTAGTGTTTGTGTATGTGTAGTCCTTTTCTGTTCATTTGCTAGTCCTACGACATAACGGATATTTTCTGTAAGATTTTTAATTTTTCTCATATTGTCCACATGTTTTTGTACAACTCATCCATTGTTTCCACAATGTAAAGGTGAGGTGAGGTTATTATTTGGTCTTTAAGTATCAAGTAACTATAATGTTAAAAGAGATAGATACAGTTACTATAGTATAAAGTATTTATCTTGTGTCAATTTAAGTATAATATTAAGTTAATTACGTAACAGTAGTCCTACATAACGGATATTTTCTATAACATTTTTATTTTTCTAATATAGTTCACATTTTTTTGTTTAACTTATTTGCACAATTTTAACGTGAGGTGAGGTTATTATTTGGTCTTTAAGTATCAGGTAACTATAGTTTTGAAAGAGGTAGAATGATTGAAAAATTTAAATTTGTAATCACTTTATCAGAGCAACCTAAAACCTGATAATATTTAAGTACATTTGCTATGGTACAAAGTATTTATCGTGTGTAAATTTATGACTTAATATTATTAAGTCAATTACGTAACAGTAGTCCTACATAACGGATTTTTTTTTTTTGTAAGTTGTTTTATTTTTCTTATATTGTGCACTTGTTTTAGTACAACCCACCTACGGATACTAGAATACACGGTAGGAGTCACGCGCAGGTCCCTGGAGCCCGGCTCGGAGACGTGACGTCACCCTGGACCCTCCACCTCGCCGCACTGTATACAGACTCCACAGTCCACAATGTCATTCGCTATTCGAACACTAAAATGCGTAACCTGCAGCCTTCAATTTCGTTAGATATTTTTAATACTTAGGGACGAAAGTATAATTTTGCAGGCCAGTACGATTTTATATCGGTATATACATTTATTAATATTAAAAGTGCCCTAACCATGCCGTTACTCTTAAGTTTTGTGTAATAATCACTAGAGTTTGATGAATTCCCGTGTGCAAAAATTTTAAACGATTTTTTATTCAGTGAAAAGTTTGATCATGTTTGACCTAAACCGTAAAATGTATAAAGATGTAATTGGTTTATAAGTATAAGTTGACCATTTATTTATTTCAGAAACAATTTATATTTTTTATATTTTATTAAGCCATTCGTCCATGAGAGCTCGTATCTGATCCAACCACCTTCATCAGTCTTCCCCACTAGATATTTTTTAAAATATATTTTACATGTAATTGTTTCTGAAATAAATGTGTTACCAGTCTCAGTCTCCAACCAACACCTTGTAAAACCGAGGTAATATTTCGAAGAAAATTTTACAAGAAAACTAGTTGAATATTATGATCGCAGATCTGTCATGGTTAAATAATATTAAGAGCAATGTAGATATCATTTTCTGAAAAAGTTTGTTTATATATCAATAATAGTTTCTTATCAGCAAATTAATTATTAAAATTGTGGAAAATATTTTTTTAATTAATTAATAATAAAAGAAATAAAATATTGTTTTACATGAGTAAGTACAATACATATAACCAATTCAGTCATATATATATAATCAATTTATGTAAATATTTATATCATCCAAATTGATATCTTCAGACTTTTGTTACTTGTAGAAGAACGCCCAGAAATGAATAATTATAATATTTAAAGATCATCTTTAAGAAAAACTAATATTACCTAAGGGAAACTGAGTTAATTGGTCTGAAATTGTATTGTAAACGTACGAAGAACACATTTGGTAATAATTGTTTTCAATTGATAGTTAGAATCAATACTGCAAGAACTCTCTACACACCAGATGTACATCTTGTTTATCCAAACATTAGTAAAATATTACATTTAGTGAGCTTCAAATCTCAATGAACATTATATTATAATATTTTTTATTTGAACTTATTTATTATGTATTTTATAGTTCTAGTTTCACTCCCCCCCCCCCTACTTAACTCTTTGTTTAGCTAGCCAAAAGAAAGTTTGGTTAGTTTTTTAACATCTAAAATCCAATTCTTATAATCTACTGTTTATATAATTCTTTATAATAAGAAAATATTATAAACTATAACATTTCCAAAATTTTAATACATTTAAGGTTTTTATAAAGTTACAAATGTAAATTTCAAGCAGATATCAATTACAAATACGTTAATATTTAAAGTTAATTGTTCAATTAAAGTGTAATAATTATTAACATAGTTTATCTTAAACCTCAAATAATATTGTACCGCATTTGCCGAAAATTATTTTGGAAAACGCACCGGTTCCTACGTACGGTACATGCATTCATGAAACTGATCAGTAGTATAAGCTATTCTTACCTTTCAGAGAATCAATGTTGACCAAAATCTGAGTTGACCATTTACAGGCAAAACAATTAATATACAAACAATATTGCCTAATAAACAATTTGTTTATCATAAAAAAATTATATGCCCTTAATTTAAAAGATTTGATTTTTTTTATACGCCCTTAAATATAATATTTGATACAGTTCAAAAGTAAACCTCCCTTAAGTTATAAAAGAAAAACCCTCCCCTTTAATTTAATGCTTTAATAATTATTAAGATAATATATAAGAAAACAAATATTTATACAAATAAACACATAATTTTACAATACACCAGGATAATATAAACTTTAAAACACGTTCACTACAATTAGGCCACTGTTTTAGGGCTATATCCTTATGTCTACTTATTCCAATTAGGTTGGCCAACCTTTTATATATATACATAAAAAAAAACAATTATGAAGTTTCAAATCTGAAGACACCAAACAAACAATTCGCTAGCAGTTCCATTCAATTAATTACAAAATATTATGTTTAACAAATAGCAAATATTAGTCTAGGTGATTAGTAAGGTTAACAAGCACGGCCTTTTATCGTTGTTAGCAATGCATTTAATAAGTGCACAAATCACATTTGGCTGCAGGCTTATTTAGTAATTTTGATGGGTTGATAGTTGTATTTTGGTTGACAGTTGCAATTGTAATTTTGTTAGGTTGACAGTTGAACCAGCTTTCACCGTATATAAAAAAAAACAGACATTAGAATTGCTTAAACTTAAATTGATACTTGGTTTAATATAGGTAGCTTTAATTACAGCTCAGTACTATTATACACCATGATTTGCATTTAGAAACGAAAACATTCCATAAAATGTGCATTGACTGATAAAAGCTTGTGTTATACAAATTTATGAATAATATAAAGATTTAATAGTATAGGCTGTGTAAATTAGTATAGCTTAATTGTAGGCTATTGTCTTTAAAATTTCTGTTACAATTAATCAGGGCTACGTGGACAAGCTCTATAAGAAAATATAATTTATTCTATTATAACAGTCCAAATTCCATAACATTATTATTAAATGAAAGTACCAAAAAGACTGAGAGAACTGATCCAGTTTCAACCAATACGTTATACATATTTTATAGAAAAACAAATACCTAACCTAACCTATGTAAGAAAACCATTTAATAGCCTAGAGCCTAACCAGTTTGACAAACAATATTTAAGAATTATAAATTGTATAGAAACACACCAATATTATTTGTACCCATGTATTAACTTCACTAGTAACCAAAAACACTGTAAAATCATGTTTAAATGTAAGCTACAACAAACCAATATTATAAGGTAAACTATGCCATAACCTATTCAAAGGAATAAACTCCAAAATACGATCAAATTCACAACACATAAAGAAAAGAATCCTGTAATAGAAAAAACACCATATTTATTTATTTATTCAACCAGATTTCATTAGATTCCACATTTATTATCAAAACACTTCAACATTAAATTAAATCCGTATTCGCACTGTTTACTAGTGGACCGCAAAATGTAAATAACATAGGAACAGCTGTTAGTAGCCTATGGTTATATATAATTTTAAAGTGAGAATGTATTTATTTCAAAACACAAACCTCAGCAGAAAACTATTGTAAAATATTAATATTTGTAATTATTTAGCCATAAAGCGATATGAAAATTTAGCTCATAAGTAGCGAAATATATGTAAGTAGAATAGTGTAACTAAAACAAGCCTCTGTTTTCATGACGCCATATTTGGACTAAGTTAACGATGTTACACGCGATTCAAATTAAATTCTTTCTATAAATTAAAATATGTATATTTTGGCAACAACGAACTAATAAAGTCTATACGATATCTGAGTTATCCAGTTATAAGATATACGACTTCAAAAAATTTATCAAAATCAAGTGAAATGTAAGTACTACTTTATGCCAACAACCAGAGGAAGCGAGAAGATTCAAGTAGTCACTACGCGGAAGGAGACAAAAGATGAAAAAACCGACGCGCGGGTTTTTAAAGCAATAGAAGCCAAACTGAGTTACAGTGTAGTTGTGTATTGAACACCATCAAGTAAAAGTTTCATTAAAACAGTTTTTTTTAATTAAATAAGTGATAAATTCAGTGAAAACGATCAGAGATAGGTATACTCTGTATTATTATTAACATTTCGGACTTTGAACAGTAAATTGCTATCGACAGTAAAGCCAAATAAACTCTCAACAATTTTCTTCAAAAATGGTGCCAAATTTTGCAAATCTAAAGCCATTAAATTTTAACCTTGTAATTAAGGCGAATAAGTAAAAAGCATATTCATGTCAGCCGAGTTCCTTACCCCGAGATAGACATTAAATCTATTTAAATAGCCTATTTAGCCAATATGTAATGTAAAAGAAAATATAATTCAAAAATAAAAATTGTGACTGTTATAACCCTAAAAGAAATCCAGTGTTAATTATTTATAAGGCTACTTCTGAAGCCAATACAAAGAAAGGTATTTTATATTTATCAATTGTTTTCATAAAATGGATAGTATTATAAATGGCTTCCAAACGTGAGGCATGCTAATAACGAAATCCTATTCACTTTTATAACATGTCAGTATAATTAACAAATGTATATATATAATAAATTTAGAAATATATTATAAAATGGCTTCCAACTAGTAGGGCTTTATAAAAGGATATTTTTAGAAATATATTATAAAATGGCTCCACAACGTGTGGGCATTTAGTTGCAAAAGAAATATACATATTTATAATAAAAATATATTATACTATTTATTGAGTACAGTGAAAATACTTTCTTAAACAAGTATTAGTATGGTTAACTCAGATTCGATGTAAGATAAAACATTAATTTGCACAGTCACAAACCTGGTTAATGAATCTCTGGTTCTTTTCATGCCACTGAATTTAATCGTCCCGCAAACACGATGTTTAGCAACTTTGTAAATACTTCGGCATTCCAAAAAAATACATTGGTTTTCTTTTAAGAAGTTCTAACTAAAAGATGCGAAGTTAACTAACCTATCGCCAACTGCTTGTAACTCAAAAAAATGTCGAAATCTTATCTTTTCTGTACAGAGGAAGGTTAGACTGGTAGGAGCAATGATTAGGCAATTTCGCCTTACTCAGGTGTACGAAAGTTTGAAGGGTAGGAAAGGTGGTTTGCTTATGAACGTCACAATATATATGTTCTCAATCGATAAGTAAATCATTCATTATTTAATTTTCATAAGTGTCTGGCAAACGTACTATGCATCACAAAAGCAAATTACAAACTTATTTGAGGTTTTTCAGGATAGTTATCACTAAATGGCGATCAAAAATAAATCTAAATTATTACAATATTCAACTTACACTACAAAATGGAAAAAAAACAATAATCTCAATCACCTATTATTTTGTCTATCCATGTATGTCATTCAATTTGAACACGTTCCACACAAAAATGAGATGGTCTTATTTAGTGCCATTAAATAATAGTTTCAAACTTGTCCTTGTTAATGTATCTGATTCATTTTACTTTAACTCAATCTTCATTTGTAAGGTACGCATGAGTCGTCCTACATAAGGGATATTTATTTATTATTTTTCTAATATTGTTCACATTTTTTTGTTCAACTCATGCCATGTTTGCACAATTTTAATGTGAGGTGAGCTTATTATTTGGTCTTTAAGAATCAGATAACTATAGTTTCAAAAGATGTAGAATGATTGAAAAATTAAAATTTGAAATCACTTTCAGAACTACCTAAAACCTGATAATATTTCCATACATTTGCTATAGTACAAAGTATTTATCGTGTGTAAATTTACGACTTATATACGTAACAGTAGTCCTACATAATGGATATTTTCTCTAAGTGGTTTTATTTTTCTGATGTTGTTCAAATGTTTTGTACAACCCACCCAATTTTTGCTCTATTTTAAATTGAGGTGAGGTTATTATTTGGTTTTTAATTATCAGGTAATTATAATGTTAAAAGAGGTAGAATGATTGAAAAATTTAAATTTGAAATCACTTTTTCAGAGCTACTTAAAACGTTATAATATTTCTATACATTTGCTATATATACAAAGTATTTATCTTGTGTCAATTTAAGACTTAATATTATTAAGTCATTACGTAACATAACGGATATTTTCTGTAAGATTTTTAATTTTTCTCATATTGTCCACATGTGTTTGTACAACTCATTCATTGTTTGCACAATTTAAAGGTGAGGTGTGGTTATTATTTGGTCTTTAAGTATCAAGTAACTATAATGTTAAAAGAGATATAATAATTGAAAAAATTCAATTCGAAATACACTTTTCCTTATTCTATAACCTGATAACCTTTCCATATAGTTACTATAGTATAAAGTATTTATCTTGTGTCAATTTATGTGTAATATTAAGTCAATTACCTAAGAATAGTCCTATATAACGGATAATTTCTATAAGTTTGTTATTTTTCTAATATGGTTCACATTTTTTTGTTTAACTTATCCCATGTTTGCACAATTTTAACGTGAGGTGAGGTTATTATTTGGTCTTTAAGTATCAGGTAACTATAGTTTTGAAAGAGGTAGAATGATTGAAAAATTTTAATTTATAATCACTTTATCAGAGCAACCTAAAACCTGAAAATATTCAAATTCATTTGCTATAGTACAAAGTATTTATCGTGTGTAAATTTATGACTTAATTATTAAGTCAATTACGTAATAGTAGTCCTACATAACGGATATTTTTTTGTAAGTTGTTTTATTTTTCTGATATTGTGCACATGTTTTAGTACAACTCACCCAATTTTCCCTTTATTTTAAGGCGAGGAGAGAATATTACTTTGTCTTTAAGTATCAGGTAAATATAATTTTGCAAGAGGTAAAATGTTTGAAAATTTTAAATCTAAACTTACTTTCTTTGAACTACCTATAACCTCATAACGTTTCATACATTTGCTATAGTATAAAGTATTTATCTTGTGTAAATTTATGTATAGTATTTAGTCAATTACATAAGAGTCGTCCTACATAACGGATATTTAAAAAAAATTTCCAATATTGTTAAATTTTTTTTTGAACTCATCCCATGTGTGCACAATTTTAAGTTGAGGTGATGTTATCATTTGGTCTTCAAGTATCAGGTAACTATAGTTTTAAAAGAGGTAGAAAGATTGAAAAATTGGAATTTGAAATCACTTTCAGAACTACTTAAAACCTGATAATATTTCCATACATTTGCTATAGTACAAAGTATTTAACGTGTGTAAATTTATGACTTAATATTATTAAGTCTATTACGTAACAGTAGTCCTACATAACGGATATTTTCTCTAAGTGTTTTTATTTTTCTGTTATTGTGCACATGTTTTGGTACAACCCACCCAATTTCTGCTCTATTTTAAGGTGAGGTCAGGTTTTTATTTGGTCATCAATTATCAGGTAATTATAATGTTAAAAGAGGAAGAATTATTGAAAAATTGAAATTTGAAACATACTTTCTCAGAACTATCTAAAACCTGATAATATTTAATATGTATTTATTTAATATAGTTAATTAAGTTAAGATACAAATGGATCTACTTACATTTTAAACAAAAAATGTGTTTACATTAAAAGGTTTGTGTAGTTTAGGCATACATATTTTAAATTACTTTAAAAGTCGCAAAGGAACCATTTAAATATAATATCTTTATGTTATCACAGGCTTGAAATATTTATACTAGATTAATATCTCAGAGCTTTTAATAATAATATTGTATTTTATATATGAAATATGTAAATAAAGCTTAAAAAATAATAACTTGAAAACAAAACTATGTTATTGAAGAAACCTTTTTTATCACTCATACTAAACACAACATAGCTTAATAATATAATATATAATATTATACTCTCTGAAAATCAGAGAGAAATTAGTTACTTAATATACTATACATAGTATTTAAAATCTATAATTATTTGATTATAATGTATTATTAAACTATTTTGTCAAATTATTTTGGTAATTAGATTATGTGTAATAAGTCATAATATTAAACAAAATGGCATAAATTCCTTGTATAATAATAACCTCTTGAGTCTTGCTAATTATAAACCTGTGTCTAACAGGGAACAAAATATGTCTGTCTTAGAATTCCAACCACTAAGTTTAGGTAACATATTCCATTATACGCATAGTCTAGTAACTGTCAAATGAAACCTGCTTTAATCTGACAAGATGATCGCATTTAAACTGAATGTATGTAGTTAAACTAATGGACTTGGAAAAGTATCGTTGTATAATAATTAACATACTGTGAGGATGTTTTAATATTGTACCGTCGTTTCATTAATTTAACTTATTTAGTTCCATGACTTAAAGTATAAAACAATTAAAAAAATCGAATTAAAATACCAAATGATGTGTTTATCATTAACATTAAATAGCAGCCGAACCTAATCTTTAGTATTTTCTATTGTAACTTTCGATTAGGCGCACTTTTGTGTAAATATTGTTCGTCAATACAAGACAATACTACAACAATACAAGTACAATACTAAGACTTTACAAAAATAACACAATATCACCAATAACCTACATAAAATACAAAATTAATTGAATTAAAATTACTATTTACTTTTAAATATTCAATTGTCATATATATAATAAAAACTGCAAGTAAGAAACATTAATATTTGTTAATATAACTAGGTTAGTATTAAAGGTCACATGTAAAGGCATTAATTATTTGCAAACGTAATTCTATATCTGAAAAGCCCTAAGCATGTTTAAGCCTACAATTTTACCTAATCGACAAAGAGAGGCAAGAGTTGAACCTCTTGACTAAGTGTAATGTGTCAGCTTTGGAGAATAATTGAATAGTGAGGAATTTCATTAAACATGTTTAGATTTATGTTTAAATCTGTTTGTAGAGCTCTGAGTGAACGATTTTTATCAAGTGTTCAATATTATCATCTTTCCAACTATACACAATTGAGAAAACTTGTTAAAGTATATTAAATATTTCTGAAAATATTATACTTGTTACTTTTACACCTATAAACAAAATATGCATAAGCGGAACATAAATATAACTCTTTTATTTTCATAAAAATGTTACAAAAAACATTAAAACCAAACTCAGGAATCAGAAAATAAAAGGAAAAAATAGTACCATTAATAGAAATTCTGTAATGTTTGTTTTACAGCCTTTGAAACAAATCAGAGATCGAGCTAAATTCTTAAACATACGAAATAAAACGTATTCGTATTAAACTAGTAGTTCTGTGAACAGTAGACCTCGCTCGTTGAAATAAAAAATGTGGTTTTGAGCTTAGGTTAAAAATATTGTGCCAGTAAGGAAGTAAGCAGAAGGTTTAGCCAGTGAAACATTATTTACAATTCCCGCGATTCCGGTATTTCTAGTTCTCGTTTTTATTTCTTTTCTTGAGCTTTAACTGCTAAAGATTTTCTTTTAGAGGTATTGTGTTTTATTTAGGTTAATAATGCGTAAGATAGCTAAAAATATCGCGTTATAGAGGGACAACATAGAATTAAATATTTACATACTTAAATAACTAAAACTTAACAATATATTTACAGTTCCATAACTTCCATATTATATTCCAATATTAGAAATAATGAAAACAAACGATGTTAAAACGTCGTGATAGTGATCTCAACTTTATTCTCAACCCATGGTACACTTCCCACAGTGTCCAACGGACATTTTTGTATGTCCTTTATCGCTGAGCGGTTTAATTTGTTTCATCTCATTTTGTAATTCAAGTAAAGCTAAGTCAAATACTTTTATGAAATTTACAATGATAATTTACAAGTATTCAGTTTAATTCTTTGATTTATTCTCTACACTTTCTTATTATTATATGCCATTTTTTGCAAAGGATATATTCCTAAATTACTATTCAAAACAGGCCTAGTTATGTTAGCAGTCTTGTAGTAGGAACATAAAAACTGGTGTTTTCAAAATAAGAAATTTGAAATTCATAAATATTGTTATATAATTCTATTTAGAACTAAATTACGAAACTTTTTTACACTTATGAAACAAATTTCAATAATTTTTACTACTTTTTATGTAGGCCTAAAGTTGAACTTTTTCCTTTCGTTACTGAACATGCTAATAACTAATAAATGTTTCTTGATCTAATAACTTTGTTAATTTTACTTCAATAATTTTTTACTCGCATATATGAATTATTTGAACCTTTATCTACATGAAAGCTATGGAACACTTTTGAATTGGTTTAGAATAAACTTATAAAAACATGGTTGAAATACAAAAAGTTGGACGATTTTTAACAAATTTGAAGTTTACGGCCATTTTGTGAGCTTGCTGTTAGAGATACGGGAAAAAATCAAGGATACAATTTTTTTGAAAATCAAATTTGCTATTAGCAAAATGTCATTAGTTTTTAAATTTGACTTACGGTTAAGCCGCAAACTGGCTTTGGAAAAAAGCTTACACTGAGAGAAACGGTGCGGCCGCCATTTTTATTTTATTTAAGGTGTTAAAAATGAAAAATGGAAAAAAACCTTATATATACATGGCTCGGCCTAGGAATAAGGAACATTCATGCAAAAAATCATCAAAATCGGTCAAGGCGTTTGGCCGTAATCGTGAGACAGACACAGAGACAAACAGACACACAAACACACAGACGAAATGCCGAACGTTCGAGTTAAAACGGAGACCTCGCTTACGCTCGGTCAACAAGTATTTTAAACTTCAAAACACCATTTAAAACCAGGTATTATTGTATCAGTTGCAGTTTTTGTCAGTGGATAGTACTAATGTATAAGTATTAATTTCATAGCAGTAAATATAATTATAGACCGAGCGTAAGCGAGGTCTCCGTTTTCTCGACCGTTCGGCATTTCGTTTGTGTGTCTGTGTCTGTATGTCTGTGTGTCTGTCTCACGATTACGGCCAAACGCCTTGACCGATTTTGAGGATTTTTTGCATGAAGGTTTCTTATTCCTAGGCCGAGCCATGTATATATACGGTTTTTTTCCATTTTTCATTTTTAACCCCTTAAATAAAATAATTTTGGCGGCCGGACCGTTTCTCTCATTGTAAGCTTTTTTCCAAAGCCAGTTTGTGGCTTAACCGTAAGTCGAATTTAAAAACTAATATCATTTTTCTGAAATCAAATTAAATTTTAAACAAAATTGTATTCTTGATTTTTTTCCGTATCTCTAACAGTAGAGCTCACAAAATGGCCGTAAACTTAGAATTTGTTAAAAATCGTTCAAGTTTTTGTATTTCAACCATGTTTTATACGTTTATTCTAAACCAATTCAAAAGTGTTCCATAGCTTTTTGTAGATACAGGTTTAAAGAATTCATATATGGCAGTAAACAAAATATTGAAGTAAAATTAAGAAAGTTACTAGCTCAAGAAACAATCACGTAAAAAGTTTCGTAATTTAGTTCTAAATAGAATTGTATAAAAATATTTATTAATTTCAAATTTCTTATTTTGAAAACACCAGTTTTTATGTTCCTACTACAATACTGCTAACAAAACTAGGCCCGTTTTGAATAGTAATTTAGGAATATATCATTTGCCCAAAAATGACATATATAAGAAAGTGTAGAGGATAAATCAAAGAATTGAACTGTATACCTGTAAATTATCGTTGTAAATTTCATAAAAGTATTTGACTTAGCTTTTCTTGAATTACAAAATGAGATGAAACAAATTAAACCTCGCGGCGATAAAGGACATACAAAAAATGACCGTAGGACACTGTGGGAAGTGTTGGTACATGGGTTGAGATCACTATCACGACGTTTTAACATCGTTTGTTTTCATTATTTCTAATATTGGAATATGATATGGATCTTAAGTTAACTTATGATACATTGTTAAGTTTGAGTTATTTAAGTATATAAATATTTAATTGTATGTTGTCCCTCTATAACGATATGCTTTTAGCTATCTTACGCATTATTAACCTAAATAAAAAACAATGCCTCTAAAAGAAAATCTTTAGCAGATAAAACTCAAGAAAAGAAATCAAAACGAGAACTAGAAATCCCGGAATCGCGGGAATTGTAAATAATGTTTCATCGGCTAAACCTTGTGTTTTCTTCCTTACTGGCACACTATTTTTAACCTAAGCTCAAAACCACATTTTTTATTTCAACGAGTGAGGTCTACTGTTCACAGAACTACTAGTTATTATCAGAATGTAGCAAAAGTACCATATAGCATATCGACCCACCAACAAACAAAGCAATTTACTCACAAACACCTGCTAACCTACAATCAAATACAACAATAGCGGAGTATAAAAGTCGACCTGTGACGATTGCATTATGCAATATACTGGACAAACTGGACGCACAGCTCAAATTTCCATGCCATAACCCCCTCCCCCCCTCATACGAAACGTAAATCTAATTGTGAACAACATATCAGAACTTCTAACGATAATTATTTGCACCAACATTGAAAATAATTAACTCCATACTGCTATATAAGGCCAGTATTAAACACGTCAAGATTTATTACTCGATGATAAAAATAGTTTGGCTTATCATGAAATATACAACAGAACAGATTCCTCAGTCAACCACAACACTTACAAAGTCAATCCACAGATGAACTATAGTCATAAGTAGCAAGCAAAATCTCACTCTGGTAACATGCTAACTACTGTCATTTTAAATTAAATTTAGTGACCAACTTACATAAACTGAAACATATCGGTAAATATAACAATAATTTTATTTGCAAATATAATAATTTTTTTTATTGTTATAAACAGAGTTTAATCAAATAAACGTTACAAATCTTGACCAATCCTTTAGGATCGACTAAAGACTAATTTCTCTAATAAAATCACATTTGCAGAGTTAGCATAAACAATATGGACTCCTAACTTTTAACATTAACACTTAATTTAATATAAAGTTTGTTATTCTTCTTGCCGAGCCAAATCCTTGGGTTTGGTTCTATTGAGGCGGCGAACATCATGAATGTCAGTCATTGTTTTCATGGCCAGATTAACATGGACCTGGAGACGATGATTATG
>JAGFPH010002516.1:145753-162826 GCA_018207615.1 Philaenus spumarius | reverse complement strand
GTCAATTCAGTTGCCTCTAGGACGAAATATTTGTGAATACATTCTTTTGTTATCTTAAATTTGAAAATTTATATTATTCCGAAATACATTTTAAAAAACAAATCATGAATATTTTAACTTCAATTGACTTTATCTCAGAAAGGAAATGATCTACAGAATAAAGTATTAGACATAAAGATATGACATTTTAAAATACACAGGTTATAATTTAAACTTTACAATGAAGTTTATTTTCTAACTTGATATGATTGAAAATCGAATTTCAAGTAATGTTTTCATACTGGTTAAATACTACACGGTTTTTTGTATCAGTGCAAATATACTCAATAGTGATTGACTGATTTTAAATTGCATAAATATCTTACCATTGTAAACTTGCAATAATGTCAGTGTAGTTAAATACAACACTGTTTATATACTGAAAATGGATTGACTGAATTTAAATTGCATAGTTTCCTTATCTTTGTAAACTTGCAATAATGCCTTTGTTTTATTATAATAAAAATGTGCCTCATAAGACTATTTTTTGAAGAAATATATACCAACCATTGTTATTATTCTAGCCTTGTTCATGTTGTTATGAATATTTTACATTATATGAATGCAATAAAAAAACAAGAACTTTGTTGATAAAGAGTTATCTTACTAATTGTATTCAAGTATGTATAAATTACCTAATTATATAAAACTACAGTATTCCTTAAATGTTAGTTCAAGCTTATGAAACAATTATTCTTACATTGACTTCTACAAATCTTAATATTTTGTGCACTAACATACAAACTAAAGTATTGATTCAGGAGCCACATAAAAAAAACTGGTTACTTTTATAGTTTTGATTTTTTTCTCAGAAACTACAAAATATCAAGTGCAATGTCTTTTAAAGGAACAAATTTAAAGCAAAAATTCTTAGAACGACAATGTAGAACATGAGGACAAGATGACTCATTAACAACATATTAATAAGGAGAAATTAGCATTTTACAGTTGTCTAGCGCTCGATTTATGGTTTCGAACAATAAAAACTTTTTCTTGTTTAAACGACCATAAAAATAACTAATATTTACAACACAAATGTACATTGTTCAAACTTCGTTATTGGTTGGTTTGGTTATTCGTAGTCCCAGTTGGTCCTCTAAAGGTCCAACTCTGATTACTCATAATGGAGACCAAGTTGAGTGTTTAAAAACGTTTCTAGCTTTCCAGCAATTATAGGAAAGGTAAACTATTCTTTTATTGGGCTGATAGATAGATACATTTTTCTTATTTATACATCTATAATCTTCTTAACCTTAAAATAAGTTCAGTAATTGATACTTATAGAGGAACAACATATTATGTTTAAATATTAGCGATAACAAAATACAAATAAATTTTAACTACAATTGTTTCATGATAAACTACTATTTATTTCAGGATAATTTATAACTTTTCGAATTGTACACAGAAGATGAACTTAATAATATTATAAAACGAAACTAATCGAAAACAAATTCAACCAATTTTAAAAGAAATCGCAAAAATATAACTTCGATTATTAATACTTATTAAATTAGGATTCATTTTATATATTATTTAACTATCTTTAACTGAGTTACCAGGTTTCAAAAAGCTACATTTCCAAGCATTTCCTGAAGACGAAAGTAATACTTTTTTGAACAAATTTATACCGCTATGCTTTCAAATATTATAAGGGGAAACCAAAACCCACAATAATATACTATAACACAATCAATACTAATCTCTAAGTGATTTAGTTAAATATTTTGTACAAAAGTCTTTTTAGTGTTTTGGTAGTGTTTATTTGTTAAGTCCGTCCAAAATGTTTGCATTTCTCTATGTTTTCAGTCTCAGATAGTTTAACCACCTCTGGATTTTCTATGCATAAACTATAATTATGAATATTTTTTAAGATTGTAAATTTGGTTTACATTATTATTATTATTATATTATTAAACGATTCTTCATTTAATTACAATAATGTATGCTTGTATTAAGACTAAATCCATTAAATGCATATCAGCAAACGGTATTTATTTAATTAATATTACCGGTGCATTTTACATTATGGTAAAAATATTGAATTCAGTTGGATCATTATTGGAAGTACTGTACATTAAAGCAGCTTGTTACAATGACAATAAAAAAGTAAATATAAAATAAATAAGTCGTCGAGTATCTTTTCTTTTGTTATTGATGGTCACAGACAGCTGTATAAATAATCACATTTATTTGTTTCCATTCTAAGTATAACTTATTAATATCTACCTGTTGTACATATATATTTATTGTTATTGTCTTGCTAGGTAAATATTGTAAAAAATCTCTAAATGAGCCTATTTTACGCAAGAAATTATTTAAAAAGGAAAGTTTTTTATTAAGTTAAATAATAATAATATTGTAATTAATTATATCCAACACCAGCTCAAATAAACTTACATACGAACAAAGTTTACCTCTTTCTAATACAAGTATTAACTATGCCATTTTTTAATAAACATATTATTTTTAACATTTCACCGTATTATGCATTACATGTACATACACAAAATACATCATATCATAACAGTTGAATTATATGGTATCAAAGCCTAGTACATCCAATATCGGTATGGTAATTAATACTTAAAACTTTTTAGTTTTATTAAAAGCTTTGCTCGATTCAAGTCCCATTATTTGTATAATATAAACGCAGTTCAAATTCTCAAATCCTAAAAGAATTAAATTATGATATTAGAGAGAGAGAGGGGGGGAGAAGTGGAGAGAAAGAGATTAAGTTGTGTGAAGTGGTTGTATTTTCTGTGGCTTCTGAATTAAATGGATATTTAAGCGGTAAAAGTGAATTGTTTTTTGTAAGACTTAGCCCTCATGATAAGTGGAATGAAAGAACTTTATTGTTTTGAGGATGTATTTGCATTTCAGTAAAAGAGGTTTTTGTTAAAATACAGAAACAATAGATCCTTTTGAATATCGCAAAGTTAAATAGGAACAAAGAGCATGTTATTTACTTAAATTTTTGTGAGCAAAGAAGTTATTTGCAAGTAGACTTATGTAACATAACTTCCATTTGTAATTTACTTTGTGTTTATTGACTTTAAGATTGCTGATTAAGTTTTTTCAACTGTTTGATAGTGATGAAACTTTACCGTATTTTAATATTTACTTAATTGCTTTTTACTGCATTTAAATAGATAATATATATTATAACTTATTCAAACTATGATAAACGTCACTTTTAATAATGTAGAATTCTTAAACAACAAAATGCAAATATTGCAATAGATTGTCATCAAAATTAAAAAAAATGTTGCAGTCATGTTTGGAGAGAAAGCAATTGTATTTATATTATGTGCTTTGCCTTGCAAACATATTGAACATGTAAGTACTGATTTAGAAAAGGATAATGTAGAGAAACAATGCTATCAAATAACTTATGAGGTGAAAAAAACTTAAAGAAAAGTTAGTGTTTGAGTGTAAGCTACTCAAAGATGGGGTATGTGTGTGAGGGGTAAGGTGATGTATGCTCTTGAAAAAGTAATTAAAGTTGAAGAGGGATGTAAAAAATTTACCTTCGAAATAGAAAAATTGTAAAGAAAATTTGGATTGTAAAAGAAGAACAGAAACGTTGCAAATGGGCTGGATTGAGGAAAACAGAAAAACAGTTAAGAAAAAAAAAATACCATTGAAGTTTCAAGAAAGTATAATGATACTGGAGCTTTGTGTAATAATGAAACAGTTAAAAGTATCAATGATTCAGTACCGTAATTTACACCTAGAATAAAATGCATCATCACCCATGGGTTAAGACATCCCTGTTAACATAACGAGAAATACATTAGTTTGGCAAATACTTTAATGAACTAAATTTAAGCCAATAATATCAGACATATACAAACTTAGGAAAAAATGTAGCATATTTTAAATCAGAAAATAAAAATAATACAGTTAGGTCTCCGATGAAATTGGTTATAATTACAGAAATTAGTTTTTTCAGATTTACGGATTAGTGAAAATATTGTAAACAATATCTGTGATATTTCTCGTTTTTAGAATAGTAAGTTTACTGATGTAGCCAATGCAATTTGCATTATACCTTTGGTTTATACTAATTGGCGGGGAGAACATTGTTAGTATTTGAACAGCAACCAGTATTAGTAGCTGCTATTAAAAATAATAAACTAAAAATTAAAGGTCAGTTGTACGGTATTAAGTTAAAGTGAATATGATTAAAAGGTATGTTGGTTATATAGTTTAAAAATTAATCAATCATTAGAGTGTAGTGTCTTCCCTTATGAACTGAAATAATTATATTTTAGAAGTAAAACACTTTATTTAATAGTAGGGACAAAAAAAGCCTTATATCTATCGACCTGTGACTTTGTTGTCCACAATTTAAAAAATGTTTGAAACAGTAATGTATAAACAGATTATTCGTTTTTTTGTGTGCATTTTCATAACCTTATTAAAGAGCAGTTTGGTTTAAGTCCAGGATTTTTTGAAGCAGAATGTATGGATTTACTCGAGGTCCGCTGTTGGAGGTTTTTCTGATCAATCCATATCTTTGATTGTTTTACATATTATTATCCTATTAGATTAGTTGAATTATTGTGATTTTCAGGAAATGTGGTAGCTTGGAGAAATCTTACATAATAGAGAGAAAACAAAAATAATTGTATTGTATTCAATCAAGAACATTCAAATCACTATGAGACAAGGAATCAAATTAGTTTTCAATTACCTAATCATCGGTTAAACGTAACTGAGGATTCTCTAGATTACACGTTGCCACGCGCAAACCTCCATACCCTTTTAATTTATTCAATAAACACAACATTTCGTTGTTAACTTCAAACTTTCCCTCATCAAATAACACCCAAGTGTTTTCAGGCCTTATTTGATGCTGTTCTCTTGTACTACCCCGTTAGAACAATTTGAGAGGTTTGGCGAGGGCAAGAAAAGGAAAACCTTTTGTTTCCTATTCTTAAGTTTTTTAAATTTAACTTAATTAGACCTTTTTCGTCTTTTGTGTAGTACACTTTCTCAATTCTAGACTCTTTTTCGGGATCGTTCCATTTGGAGTTAAATTTGTAGTGATCCGTGAATAACTCACCTGCTGACTTAATTATACTAGAGCACTGAATGGTTTTAGGATTATTTTGATTGGATTTGTAAATTATATATTCAAAATTTTCTATTAAAAACACAAAAACGATTTATTGATTAACATAAATCCATTAACTTTGAAACAACAAATTATTATTTTCAAAAACACAATGAAATTGATTAATACTTAGCTTACAATTACAAATATTGAACAGTAGCAAAGTGATTAATTAATTAATTAATTTAAATTTGTATCTTAATGATTATATTATTTACATACGACGATTTGCCATTGTGAGTAATGAAATTTACTAAACGAGTTTACTTTATTCAAATTCCCCAGAATCTACTTGAATTTATTTATTTAAATGAATTTAATTTATTATTTTGTAAAAAAGGGATTTATTTAAAATTATAAGTAACATTGATTGTTTGCCACTTACAGAACACAAGAAGTTCGACGCGTAATTATTTCTGTCGATTTCCGGCGATTTAAAGTTGTTCTCCTTCGTCCCCGGAGTTGTTTTTTCGGCTTACAGTTGTCTTCTCCTGGACTTAATTAACGCTGTCCTCTCCTAGTTAATTGTAGTATCTTTTGGCAAGATAGGCCGTTTATATGTATATTCTTCTCCCGAAATTATCACGACCCGACTTAGCTTTAGGCCGGAGCTAGTACCCAACGCACACCGTAACTGATCGCCCTACGACTTTCTCTAAGTACCCTCGGAACTCGGTCAGATGTTTACTCGTTGGCGCTTCGTGCTAAACTAAAGTTTAGAGATGATGCAAGCTGCTTCCTCGACTTGCTACTTGTCAAACGAGCATCTTTCTCTATGTGACAAGAAATTCTGATTTCTTGCTTTAGAAATATATTTTTTGGTCTTAATATATTTCCTGATTTATTTGATGAATTTTAGTGCCTATATTTCCCATCGATTATTCCTAATTTAATTATTATCTTCATTTTTTGAATTACAATGTGCGCTCTGTTTTGTTTTGCGTAGTACCTCCGATGACGTAACTTCCCTCTTGGGGCTTCGGTCTCGCGTTCCTGTATGAACTTGTCGATTCACAATTTTTGCATTGATTTCACCCAAACTCTATAACTTCTTTTTGCGTGGTCGGATTTTGGTTTTATTGACTTCTATGGATTGGTTGACGTTTTCTGATTTCTCTGGAATTCGAATGGCGTTTCTACTCCTCTTCCTTCTTGAGTTATAGACTTCGTTAGTTTTGCTTAAATTTTGAAATTTATTTCCTGTAAATTTTAAATTTTCCATTTTTTCTTGCTTGTATCTTCTTCGGTTGGTCTTGAGACGCGCTAATCTGGTGTTGGATTTTTGATAGCTTGTTTGGTTGTCTAGTTATTCAGCTTGTTGTTACTCTAATTGCCTTCGTTTGGTTTTCGGCGTTTCATTCCCCCCCTTTAAAGCTCTTTTCATATCTCACATGGCATTACAATTTATTACACATATATATACCCTATTTTATCAATATTTCCCTTTTATTAATCTCCCTTGTATTTATTTTGAATTAATAAAAACATTTTATTAATTTATTTTATTTATACAAAACTACTTAATTATTTATATTGAACTTCGGCTTGATTATGCCCTATTATTGACTCTATTAAATGCTATTTTTTGTGATTTAATTACATTTGAACTTTATGAGTTATTGGCCTTTTTATGCCCAAGAATGACTTTACACTTTATTTTTTAGCTATTAAACTTTATAACTTTATATTTTTTATTACTTTATTTTCTTAACCATTTTTAGCTCTACAAATGACTCTACTTTGTTTTTGGATTGTATTCAAATTCTGCAAATTCAATTTGTTTACGCTTACATTTTTGTCTATAACTTTTTAACAAATTATCATAACAAAATTATTTTTATTACTCCTTGCTTATTTAACTCTCCTTTCAACATAAATCTAATAATAACAACTTTTTTTAATAAACTTACAAATCCCTATCTTTCTATGTTAACTCATTTCTAACCAAATTTAGACAAGACTGGACAAGTCTATTCCTGTCATATCCTGCAAGGTTTTGGCTCGATTTTGTCGCTAATGCATACGTCATAGTCTGCACTTATTCGACTACCACAATTTTAGTTAATTCTTCAAAATTGTTAATAAATACTATTTTCACATTGGAAACTACTTTTTTATCTTAATTTTGGGCTTTTTTGACACCCTTTGGCTTTCATCTTTTGTTATTTTGACTTTGAATTGATTTTAATTAATGTAATTAATTAACCCAATTGGATCGGTCGATTGGCCGTTCCAACGTGCAGGAAATTATTTTAAAAGCTATTAGTAATTTTAAAGAGATTGATAATGTTAGTTGTAAACACAATGTTTATAACAATTTTATATTATAATGTTTAAGAATATGGAAATTACGAATGTTAAGATAAATTGCAAATACATTATTTTAACTTAGTTTGAATAAATGATTTATAAATTTACAGGTTTGATAGCTGTTTTTTTAATAAAATTATAATATGTAGCACACATACATAAATATAAAATATTCTTTAAATGAAACCATATTTCAACATTATGTAGATTTGTTAATGTAAAACAAATTTTCACCTCATTTATTTAAATTGAAAGAAGTAATTCTTTATTTATTTTCCACTGACAATATTGTTGTGTTTAATCGAATCAAATTGTTAAACAAATTAACTAACATTTTATGTGTATTACCTTTTTTATTAATTTACATATTGTGGTTATGTGAATATTATTACTATTGCCATTTTCATATCAGTTTATTTCATTTTTAAATTTTTCTTCATATTAATCCATGTTTTGAAATTTAATGAAAGTAGTATTTATAAATACAGCCATATAATCAGGTCATAGCTGTCTGGGTCTGGAACTATGTAAAACTATTTGCATGTTCAGGAATTGCATTGACCTAGATAAACAATGATCCCACATTGTAAACAAACCTTTCATCACAACCGCGATCTTTGCAATATGAAGTGAACAGATGTTTGCAAAACATTAATTTAAAGGAATTTAATATACAGTAAGATATTAAATTTAAATATAATATATTGTCTACACAAATAATAGTTGTTTATTTATTTATACATAAAGTTTCTTTGTAAACTTGTAAAAATGTTGTTTATCCTTTGAAATGTATTGTAATAAACCTAATAACACTTTTTGTACTAAAACCGTAAATTTTATGGCGCCTAGAATATTCAATAGTAATAAAATAAATATAAAACCTAATAAAATCAAGCAATTACAGGGCATTAGCTTAGTTTTGAAGAAGCTAAAAAATGGCTGTTTACATTGGAGAACCTTGATTCTTTAATTGACATTCCAAAGTAGTACAGATGTGTTTTTTTTTTTTATTTAATGTTTTTCTTTTGTTTTGTATTTTCCTTTCAAGTCTTGTCCTTTCATGAGTTACAAATTGTTATTTCATTATGTTTAGTTTATTTTCTTTTTTAATTATAGATATATTGTTGTTTGGAATAGTGTTTACATTGGAAGTACCAAATTTTAGTTAACAATTAATTGTTTGAATTCAATAAATTATAATATGATTTAAAAGTTTATTAAAGTGGCCGAAAAAACGAAAAAAGTTCAAATTTAGTAGTAATTTACTTTCACTATCTGAACGCTTCTGAAAAACAAAATAATATTAAGAAATAGGAACCTTCAAATGGGCGAAATGCCTTGGAGGCCCTAAATTTTCTCCTTCTGATTATATAAAACATATAGTTTAAAATGCTAAGTAGTTTGTAGTTTATAGGTCTAACAATCTTGTATACACCAACATTCTTTTGTTCTTTTGTTTTGTTTGACTGATCAATGTAAGTAAGACAATGTATCAATATTTCTTTTGTTTTTCTCCTATTTTTGTATGTATTATTCTCCTATTTTTGTATGTATAAATCTTTTAATATATATAGTTTTTATGTATTTAGTGTTACGTTGACATCAGTCTTGGCAAGTTTATTACAGTGCTTGAACTTGGACACTTGTTTAGTTATTTTTGTATTTTGGTGACTTTAGTGTAATTATGTATAAAAAAAAGAATGATTGTTGTTAATTTGTAGCAGATTGAGGAAATAAATATATATATTTTTTTATTGTTAATAATAAAAAATACATCAATTTGTTTTTATTTTACAATATTTAAAATATTTTCTTAGTTCCCGAAAAGCACTAGGATCAACATTCGACAAAACGGTTTATGATGAAAAAAACTTCAAATTTTTCATTAAAATATTAGACATTTTTTATTAAAACAAATAATAGGTGTTTTATGTTCAAACTTTAGTTAAAAAAGGATATTTGATCAATATTCACTTCAGATATTTGGTTAATTTAATAATATTAACTAATTGACCTTTCTGTAAATATTTTCATTTATAAAATTTTCCTTTTATTTTCGGTGTTTAATTAATGATTATGCCATGATAAATAATAAAGGCAACTAAACCGTCGATTTTCTATTATTATTTATTCTAACTTTAGCTATAATTTTTTCAGGTCAATTATAAAAAGCAACAAACAAAAACAAGACGAAAGAATAACTATTTTACACTGACGACATGCATCAACGCATTTCAATAAGTTTTATTGAAATTTTACTTATATAATTATATCGTAATAAACTAACTTACATATATAAGTATCGTTTTTTAATATAGCACAGATATGTGATCAATTTTCTCTGAGCATTCATCCCATAGAGACTGTGTGAAGTATTCGATCCTTTGTTCAGACTAGAGATATAACTCACATTGTTTCTGAGAAGCAAATTTAGTACAATTGGTTTTAGCATTTGATATTACTTGGTATCTTAGATAACTTTGAAAGTTCCTAATATACGCTGGTAATATTCCTGGTATTTGGTTGGAATGAAACAGGTTTTGACAGTTCTCCCAATAAATTAAAATTAACTTGACTCAAATAAGTAGGTGCAAATTGAAATTATCTGGCATTGAAAATAATAAATCGCATTTCTTCGATTGTGTACTGGCAAGTTACAATTTTTTATTTTTGTATTGATGCAAAATAATTGTGTTTTCCTATATCCAATATCCGTTTATCATTGTTTGATTTTACTCAAATCATTCCCTAACAATTCATACAATTTGGATGTTAAAGTATGAGTTGATTTATAGAATACGCCTTTATGGCGTTACTTCCATCGCTCGTTTCAATATTTCTTTATAATCGAATAATGTAATGATTGATTGTAGATAATGGAATAAACCACAGTCAACAATGGCATTTTAATGTAATAATTTATATATGCTACTTAATAGTTATAATTGATGTAACTACTATTTCTTGTTGTTTTAAATTATACATACACATTAATATACAAATTATTTTTGAAATTATTATTTGTTTCTTTAAGACTCTTCTTATCATAACACAATACTGTAAATTCCAAATACTTACAAGACATTTTACTTACCACACCAATGAACAAATAACATATGTTACAAAAAATTCTCGATGCATTTATTTAAATGCTTAGTAATGCACACTACAATAATAACTGTTTGTATTTTACAGTATTACTTTAGTACTATTAAATATTTTTAGAAATTATATTTTGTATGATGGCTTTGCAATAGTTTCTTGGTTTTCCAAGGAAATTATAACAGGTATTATATGCTTATGATGGTTTTGCAAAAATTGTATTGGCTTTGGTTTATAATTGACGTTCGAGGAAATCATAAAATAACCCATTTAATATTTCCTTAAGGTTAAAGCCATTCATTATAAGAAACCATTATTAATTTTTAAATTACAAAGATAAGTGTTCTTTTCTGGGTAAGAATAACTGAACATTTTTAGAACCTCGTGGAACGAAAAAGAATATTACTGTTATATATGTTTAACAACTAAACAACGAATGATGTTCGTAACTGAATTTAATGCATAAAACAAAAACAATTCAATTTAAATATAAGTATTACAATAATTAATACTAAAAAAACACATTAGGAATAATACGTTTTTCAATTTAAAAGTATGTAAAATTATATTATCAATAACTTTCTTTAATTTTTAATGTAACTTTCTATGCCCGATTAAATTGCAAAGATTGTAAAATAAATATACACTTTAACCAATTATTCCTAGCTAAAATAACCTTGTTTCGGCTACATTGAAATGTAATCAAGGCAAACCAAATAAAAATGCACCAAATAATAATGATAAATGCAAATTATTTAATTCCCCTATTTTTAAGAATGAAATGGCCGAGAGCCAAGGTATAAGTACCCTTCAGTTCCTAGACTCGTCTTTGTAATAAAACTAACTAAAATTATTATTAAGTCAAGAGTTTTTTTGCTGATTATAACTGGAATTGCACTTAATTACTTACTTCTCTATTTTCATGTCTTTAAGGCCATCTTCAAACATACATTAATTACAAATTGAACATTTTATCTTTAAATATTAGTATTGTACTTATAAAATTGGGTCTCATTGTTACCATTGTTCTGGAAATTTAATTCCGCTTATACACGATTCATTAAATTAAGTCCTACTTTAGATGCTGAACAGGATGACAAATCGATAGTGTAATTATTATTATTTGTATATATTTTTTTAATTTGGGCTTTCTGTTTAATCAATTAGGTAAGAATTTTAGGTAATAAGCAGTTTAAGATTCAAACATACGAACACCAAACAAAAGAAATTTAAACTACACTATCATAAACATAACTTATACAAATATTGAATTTCTATATATTTTCCATACTTATATTATATCATGTAAAATGTAACTTTTTCCATGTGCAAGAGTGGTCCCTTTTAGACAATTATTTCAAATTAAGATCTGTACTTATGCCTTAGGCCTATTATTTATATGCTTATGCAACTTCAAAGGATTTGTAGAAATTGCGTTGCTTATGCTAATATTATGTTGACGTAAATAATTATGTTAAAATTTCGATACGAGATATTCAAAAGTTATATTTGAAATAATTAGATTTACTTATAAAATCAAGACAAAGGTTGTCAAAGTAAAAATATTTTCGTGGAAATGTAAAGTCCTTTGACACTTTAATTTTGTAAAATACACTCTTTTCCATCTTTAAGCTCAAAGAGTTTTTATTTTTTTTATTTTGTGTAGCCTATAGTTACCATAATGAATATGTAGTATGTAATTAAAACTGATGTTGGTATGAGCTGAGGTTTTTTTTAAAGGTAATAATTTACCTTTTCTTCTAATGTTATTAAGTTTTATGTTGTTGTTTTTGTTCGTTTCTCTTTAATTATGTTTTAATCGTTGTAAGAATTACATAGCCTAATTTATTAAATTTGTGATATATTGCTGAACTTATCTCTCGTTAAACAATAATTAACTTCATATTACCTACATTTAATTAAATTCCCCTAAATTTTAGTTACAGATATTGCAATTATTAATTTTATATTTATATTTGAAATAATATTTATTCTGTTCAAACTACTATTTAAAATATAGGACCATTTTAGAACAAAACCTATCTCGATGACCTATCCGCTCATGGAAGTTTGATGGGTAAATAGAAATACTCTGAATGTAACAAGTTTAAGCATTCGTCTTGAATATTATGTTACAAATTCTCCTATACAACTAACTCAGTGTTTGTGGCAGTTGTTATTAGCTAAATATATATCATGTAGAAAATATGAGAGCGACCATTTTCTTTAGACATGTATCTAGACTGGTAAATAGAGAGGTTAGATGTAAATACTGCTATTTTCTGGATTAAATTATATTACATATAGGAAGAGTCATATCAAAACTCTCAGACGAATTAAAAGGTTTGTAAAATACAAAATGTAAAAAAATATATATAAATAAATGTAGATGCTTTGATCACACATAGAATAACTTTAGGCCTATAAGTATAAAATTAGGGCTTATTGTTTTGGAAAATATAATGGAGGTAAAATATTTTCTGAAATTAATCAATTCTTTTTCGTGAATTTACTATGGATATTAAATTAAATCAAAGTATATAATGGAATAAATAAATTACGCCAAATAGAAATGAACATCATATCGACGATTTATTATAGAGGACAAATAGAATTTAAAATTAATTGAAAACCAGTATTGCATATTGTATATTTTAGTTCTTAACTAATATATAAAAGTCAGGTAACAGTTATCTGCTTTAAATAATATAATATATAAAGCATATTAATATTAGTACATAATATTTGCACATAATACACAATACATACATAATACATAATACACAATACTTGATACATAATATTTTCATACATCATATAAGCGTATTAATATACGCTGTAATATATATTTATTTATTTTTATATAACTTTTATTTTGTTCTACTTTCTTTTTTCTTTTACTTGAAACAGTAATTTTCGAGTTTCATAAATAAATAAACTTTCATTCACAAGTTTGATTAAATTGCAAGTTAAAAATGTTTATTATTTCTTCAAACTGGTTACTCAAACGAGATAAAAACTCCTAGACAAAAATAAAGCAATGTAATAAAACTTTAAATTAATTTGGTTCAAATTAGTGTATTTTATACTTTATATAATATTTACGTATACAAATACCGAAATAATTTAAGAATAACTCTACAGATGGATGTAAGTGCTATAACACTGTACTGTCTTCATGAAATGTGTTACACTTTTTTGTTTTAAGTGGAATGAAGAAAGTACCAATCACCTTCATCTTCTAAAGTTGTCTTACTTTTAAAAATGCATTAATAGGCAAGGAAGGTGAAGCTAAGTAAACGTCGGTTTCTGAAAAGTTCATATCTCAACTAATTATAACACTTTTTGGCCACCATTGATAAAAAACTAAGTATAAAGCTCATGCCAAATCATACGTGAGCAGTTTTCTCACTGAACTGCAGATGTCGCGTGAAGTAGAGACAAAGTGTCCAATAAAAACACTAAAGTTACAAACAGTTGGCAGCGATGTTGGATTATTGCCAGCTCTGATAGGATGTGACAGAGTTACAAATATTTTACCTTTATGAAATTTGGTATGACAGATACTATTTTTGTAGAGATCAATAAAACTGCTTCTTTATACGTTATTTGTATTAACAAATGGAGTACATAGCTAGCCATGGCTATTGTTAATAACAATTGGTGCACAATTAATATAGATAGCGTATAATGTATCACCTAATTTAAATACACAACACATTAAATAGAAAAAATGCCCTTAAAGTCTCAAATCTGGTAGGATCGAGATTTGTTTTAACTTAATGTAATCATATCACATTGTATGCATTACACAATATATTTATTAAGTGAGTAAATACATTTAAGGAGATAAAATAAACATTTTATATAATATAATATACATGAAAGCATATTTTGTAAGAAAAGACTAATGAAATACGTACGAGTACTTACACGGTACTAATGTAATAAAATTACTAAACTCCAGTTAGTAATTTTACAAAGAAAAATCGTTAGTAGTTAGGCCTAAACCAATTGATTGTTATCACGAAAAAGATTTATGCAGAATGACGATTGTATTTTGGTTTAAATTAAACTGAAGTAAGACTAAAATGGTATAGAGAATAAATTAACGAAATAAAACAGATATCGAAGGTTTTTTCGAGGGATGTTTAGGAAATGATATTCACTGCTCTACAGGTTGGATTAAATTAAATTATTGTAATTGTTAGCTCGTATAACATCATAGTAATGCAAAAATTATTAAACATTTTAATTCAACAAGGTGTTCAAAATAAATTCCGTATTCAAATTGTGTTTCATAAAAATGGTACAATTTAATTGCATAAGCAAATTTGTCTTCCTCTTTTGTAAGAAAGGTTCAAAGCATTGCAAATTTTGTAAATCATTATATATATTTACAGAAATAATAAATACCATGGTTTTCATTTTATTATTTATATATTGCTTTGAGAAATTTTAAGCATAACTATTGTTATAACTTCTTAATAACCCAAGAAGTGGTTTCGTTTTAAAATGTAGTTGAACTTATTCTTTTAAAACTGAAGTTGCAATATACTGCCTGAATTAAATTGTGTGTCGTTGTTTTAATGGTATCATTTAGTTTAACTTTATAGTTTTGTTTTAGTTATTTACAATTCAATGACGGTTGCACCTTAGTTTTAAATTTACTTTCGATGTACATACAAATCATTTTGTTGCCTTTAATTAATTGCCTCCATTAATAATAATTGTTTTACAATAGTTTTTAGTCGCAAAAAAAACGTGATTTATCTATAAATAAAGGAAAATCATGAATGTTTTTGCAGGGACGAATTTCATAAATTAAAATTGTTTGCTTTTTTTAGTGGTTCTTAGAGTCAGTTACGGATAGTGAACTAAGTCAAAACGTTTTCCAAGTGGGAGTTAAGATGTTCTGTACCGGAATTGCGTTAGCAGTTTATGAGTGTTAGCAGTTTAAATCTTTATAAAAATGTTTGAAATTAAAAAAAAATATTGTAATTTTTTTAACAAAGACCATTTAACAATTAACATCGCCATTGGGCAATCGATAATCTGTAATTATTTATTTTTCATTAAGAGGAAAAAGTTTTAAATACAGAGTTTTTTAAACGAGATACAACTCAAAATATTTGTATAGAATTTATAGAGATATTTCCTTATAGAAGTATAATAAAAACTTATAGAAGTTTGGCAGAATTCTATAAAAAATTGTATAACACATAAAGAGAGTTATAGAAATTAAAGCGATAATATCACTAACCCAGTACTTTATGTATAATTTATGCAACGTATTTAGTTAATTATTAGAATTGCACATTGAAAAAATAACAACTTGTTGATTACTTTACTATTTACCTTTTTATCAGTACACACACTAAGATTCAAATTTATAATAACAAATTACTTATTAAATCTAATTACACATTTCAGGTTACAATTATTTGTATTAAGACTATAAAATAGTGCTTCTAATAATAATAGCAGTTAATTATCTGTAAAGGAAGTAAATATGGACTTCTGTAAAGGAACATAGTCAATATTTTATTCGGCCCTTTCACAAACCTTACTGTAGCAGCAGAATTTGTTTTCATGGTCTTATATTTTAATTACATAAGTAATTAGAAGCTCACTAATGTACATATAATCAGACTAGAACGTTCTAACAATGGCTTTTGAATTAAGATCTCAGTTTTAAAGATTTATTTAAATACGTAAAATACAAAACCGTTAAACAATGTAAATTTTATAAAAGCTTTTATCGGTTTTTAATCAGAATTAATGCTTTATTATAAGGTTCTAATAGACAGTTTAGGGTAAACATTGAAATAAAAACGGAACGCAAATAAATCATTCAAGTTTTGTAAATAATGAACGTTATCTTAAAAAAAATTAAATTGGAAGTCATAATACTATATTTAAATTATTTCATTAGTTATTGGAATTAATTGAAACCCTCTAACGGATGTAAGAGCCAAAAGAATTTATTCAAACTACATCAAAATACGTTTAAATCTATATATAACCTCATTCTTTTTAATTTTCCACGTAATATTTTTAAAACTACAACACGTTGATACTTCGTCCATTGTAGTCTATAGTTAACCTGTTACATAAATATCATTTCCCTCTTTGGTTTTAAATTGTGTGCTTAAAAACATCTTTATAAAAACCTAACTACTTTTTTATGTTTTATAAACAAATTGTATGGGTTGAAAACACTTTTACAAACAAAATTGATTTAAATGTATAAACTAAAACAAAATGTTAATCACTATCCAAAAGATATCGGTAAACACAATTTGATTAACACGTTCACTGCTAAGACGCACATGTGAGCTTGACACTGACCGCTATGAGAAGCGTCCGACGCACAGTGCATGTCGTGCTTCGCACTGTACTGTGAGTATATTCAATACTCAATGTATTGCGTGATTCGAACGCCAACCCCCTTATTAGGAGTATGTTCAATACACAATTAATTCACTGCTTGCTTCGAA
>JAGFPH010002516.1:133520-145743 GCA_018207615.1 Philaenus spumarius | reverse complement strand
CAATGCATTGCGTGCCAATTTTAAGTTTAAAATCTTAGTATTATTATATAGAAAGGTTCAAAAATAAAAAATAAAGTAATTTCTACTCATTTAGACTATAAATATAAAAAAATAAATTGTCAGCTTCTATTATAGGAAATACGAAATGTGCGTAGCAGTGAACGTGTTAAACTAATGTAGTATTACTAACAGTAATATTTAGAATAATAAATTTTTTAGTCATTTATTATTTCAAAGATTAAAATTTTAAATAAGGAATTCTATTTGTGTTGCTTATATATTTAGAAAAACAATATTACAGTATTTATGTTTAATAATAAGTTTAATTTAATTTATAATATCAGTAGTCAAATTATAACGAATTTGTGAGGATTACAGCTGTCTGTTTATCTGACTTTGTTGTATACAAGCACTAAATACTTATTAACACTTCACACTTACCCAATATTATATATACACATTATTGTTATATTTGTAAATTAAATTATTGTTATATTTACCGATATGTTTCAGTTTATGTAAGTGGGTCACCAAATTTAATTTAAAATGACAGTAGTTAGCATGTTACCAGAGTGAGATTTTGCTGGCTAATTATGACTATAGTTCATCTGTGGATTGACTTTGTAAGTGTTGTGGTTGACTGAGGAATCTGTTCTGTTGTATATTTCATGATAAGCCAAACTATTTTTATCATCGAGTAATAAATCTTGACGTGTTTAATACTGACCTTATATATCAGTATGGAGTTAATTATTTTCAATGTTGGTGCAATTAATTATGGTTAGAAGTTATGATATGTTGATCACAATTAGATTTACGTTTCGTATGAGGGGGGTTATGGCATGGAAATTTGAGCTGTGCGTCCAGTTTGTCTAGTATATTGCATAATGCAATCGTCACAGGTTGACTTTTATACTCCTCTATTGTTGTATTTGATTGTAGGTTAGCAGGTGTTAGTGAGTAAATTGCTTTGTTTGTTGGTGGGTCGATATGCTATATGGTACTTTTGCTACATTCGGATAATAATAATTATATTTACTGCTATGAAATTAATATTTATACATAAGTACTATCCACTGGCAAAAACTGCACCTGATACAATAATACCTGGTTTTAATGGTGTTTTGAAGTTTAAAATACTTGTTTAATACGAATACGTTTTATTTCGTATGTTTAAGAATTTAGCTTGATCTCTGATTTGTTTCAAAGGCTGTAAAAAAGGCATTACAGAATTGCTATAGATGGTACTATTTTTTCCTTTTATTTTCTGATTCCTGAATTTGGTTTTAATGTTTTTTGTAACTTTTTTTATGAAAATAAAAGAGTTCCGCTTATGAATATTTTGTGTATAGGTGTAAAAGTAACAACTATAATATTTTCAGAAATATTTAATATACTTTAAAAAGTTTTCTCAATTGTGTATAGTTGGAAAGATGATAATATTGAACACTTGATAAAAATCGTTCACTCAGAGCTCTACAAACAGATTTAAACATAAATCTAAACATGTTTAATGAAATTCCTCACTATCCAATTATTCTCCAAAGCTGACACATTACACTTAGTCAAGAGGTTCAACTCTTGCCTCTCTTTGTCGATTAGGTAAAATTGTAGGCCTAAACATGCTTAGGGCTTTTCAGATATATAATTACTTTTGCAAATAATTAATGCCTTTACATGTGACCTTTAATACTAACCTAGTTATATTAACAAATATTAATGTTTCTTACTTGCAGTTTTTATTATATATATGACAACTGAATATTTAAAAGTAAATAATAATTTTAATTTAATTAATTTTGTATTTTATGTAGGCTATTGGTGTTATTGTGTGTTATTTTTGTAAAGTCTTAGTATTGTGGACGAACAATATTTACACAAAAGTGACGCCTAAACGAAAGTTACAATAGAAAATACTAAAGATTAGGTTCGGCTGATATTTAATGTTAATAATAAACACATAATTTGGTCTTTTAATTCGATTTTTTTAATTGTTTTATACTTTAAGTCATGGAACTAAATAAGTTAAATTAATGAAACGACGGTACAATATTAAAACATCCTCACAGTATGTTAATTATTATACAACGATACTTTTCCAAGTCCATTAGTTTAACTACATACATTCAGTTTAAATGCGATCATCTTGTCAGATTAAAGCAGGTTTCATTTGACAGTTACTAGACTATGCGTATAATGGAATATGTTACCTAAACTTAGTGGTTGGAATTCTAAGACAGACATATTTTGTTCCCTGTTAGACACAGGTCTATAATTAACAATACTCAAGGGATTATTATTATACAAGGAATTTATGCCATTTTGTTTAATATTATGACTTATTACACATAATCTAATTACCAAAATAATTTGACAAAATAGTTTAATAATACATTATAATCAAATAATTATAGATTTTAAATACTATGTATAGTATATTAAGTAACTAATTTCTCTCTGATTTTCAGAGAGTATAATATTATATATTATATTATTAAGCTATGTTGTGTTTAGTATGAGTGATAGAAAAAGGTTTCTTCAATAACATAGTTTTGTTTTCAAGTTATTATTTTTTAAGCTTTATTTTCATATTTCATATATAAAATACAATATTATTATTAAAAGCTCTGAGATATTCATCTAGTATAAATATTTCAAGCCTGTGATAACATAAAGATATTATATTTAAATGGTTTCTTTGCGACTTTTAAAGTAATTTAAAATATGTATGCCTAAACTACACAAACATTTTAATGTAAACATATTTTTTGTTTAAAATGTAAGTAGATCAATTTGTATCTTAACTTAACAAGTGGGACGCCGACGGGCCAGTAAAGACCATATTTTGTGAAATAACAAACAAATTATATGCAAATTATTTATTATGAGTGGTGATCATTCAAATCAATATTTACATAAAATGTTTATTTACAAATATGACTAAATTATAATTTAGAAAATTTCAATTTTTCACCCATTAGATGGCGTTTTAGGTGACTAATATGTTCTGACGAAATGTTGATCTAATGATCCTCTAAACAACCCACCATGCCATTTTTCTAGGAAAATTTTTTTCCTGTGAGTTATAACGAATTTGAAAATTTCAATACAAATTTTCATTACTAGGTGGAGTTTACAAAATTTCTCCTTTCGATATTTTATAGCCCTTATGATTGCCTATCCAACGATATCTATATCACTTCTCTACGACTTGGCATTCATGATATAAAGTGCATTATGTAAATGGGCGTTTTTCCCACCTAGCTCCTTCACCCTAATAATAACCCCCTCACTTTATCAGACATTCCTATCCTAAGTTTTGATGAGAAATTCAAAAATGGTGTCAAAGTGAATATACCCCAAAATTTGAAAAAATTTGGGAGTCAATTGGTGGTCTTTACTGGTAATTAACTATATTAAATAAATACATATTAAATATTATCAGGTTTTAGGTAGTTCTGAGAAAGTATGTTTCAAATTTCAATTTTCCAATAATTCTTCCTCTTTTAACATTATAATTACCTTATAATTGAAGACCAAATAATAACCTCACCTCACCTTAAAATAGAGCAGAAATTGGGTGGGTTGTAAAAAAACATGTGCTCAATATCAGAAAAATAAAAACACTTAGAGAAAATATCCGTTATGTAGGACTACTGTTACGTAATAGACTTAATAATATTAAGTCATAAATTTACACAAGATAAATACTTTGTACTATAGCAAATGTATGGAAATATTATCAGGTTTTAAGTAGTTCTGAAAGTGATTTCAAATTCCAATTTTTGAATCATTCTACCTCTTTTAAAACTATAGTTACCTGATACTTAAAGACCAAATGATAACCTCACCTCACCTTAAAATTGTGCACACATGGGATGAGTTGAAAAAAAATGTGAACAATATTAGATTTGTTTTTTAATATCCATTATGTAGGACGACTCTTATGTAATTGACTAAATACTATACATAAATTTACACAAGATAAATACTTTATACTACAGCAAATCTATGAAACGTTATCAGGTTATAGGTAGTCCAAAGAAAGTAAGTTTCGATTTAAAATTTTCAAACATTCTACCTCTTGCAAAATTATATTTATCTGATACTAAAAGACAGAGTAATAACCTATCCTCGCCTTAAAATAGAGGGAAAATTGGGTAGGTTGTACCAAAACATGTGCACAATGTCAGAAAAATAAAAGAACTTACAAAAAATACCCGTTATGTAGGACTACTGTTACGTAATTGACTTAATAATATTAAGTCATAAATTTACACACGATAAATACTTTGTACTATAGCAAATGTATTTAAATATTTTCAGGTTTTAGGTTGCTCTGATAAAGTGATTATAAATTTAAATTTTCCAATCATTCTACCTCTTTCACAACTATAGTTACCTGATACTTAAAGACCAAATAATAACCTCACCTCACGTTAATATTGTGCAAACACGGGATAAGTTAAACAAAAAAATGTGAACTATATTAGAAAAATAAAAAACTTATAGAAAATATCCGTTATATAGGACTATTCTTACGTAATTGACTTACTATTATACATAAATTGACACAAGATAAATACTTTATACTATAGTAACTGTATGGAAATGTTATCAGTTTAGAGAATAAAGAAAGGTGTATTTCGAATTGAATTTTTTCAATCATTATATCTCTTTTAACATTATAGTTACATGATACTTAAGACCAAAAACATGTGGACAATATGAGAAAAATAAAAATCTTACAGAAAATATCCGTTATGTGGGACTAATGTTACGTAATGACTTAATAATATTAGGTCTTAAATTTACACAAGATAAATACTTTGTACTATAGCAAATGTATGGAAATATTATAAGGTGTTAGATAGTTCTGAAAGTGATTTCAAATTTCAATTTTTCAATCATTCTACCTCTTTTAAAACTATAGTTACCTGATACTTAAAGACCAGATAATAACCTCACCTCACCTTAATATTGTGCAAACATGGGATGAGTTGAACAAAAAAATGTGAACAATATTAGAAAAATAAAAAATAAAAAATAAATATCCGTTATGTAGGACGACTCTTATGTAATTGACTTAATACTATATATAAATTAACACAAGATTAATACTTTATACTATAGCAAATGTATGGAAACGTTATCAGGTTATAGGTAGTTCAAAGAAAGTATGTTTCGATTAAAATTTTTAATCATTCTACAACTTGCACAATTATATTTACCTGATACTTAAAGAGAAAGTAATAACCTCTCCTCGCCTTAAAATAGAGGAAAAATTAGGTGTGTTTTAATAAAAGTGCACAATATCAGAAAAATAAAACAACTTACAAAAAAAAAACCCATTTATGTAGGACTACTGTTACGTAATTGACTTATAATATTAAGTCATACATTTACTCACGATAAATACATTGTACTATAGCAAATGTATTTTTAATATTATCAGGTTTTAGGTTGCTCTGATAAAGTGATTACAAATTTAAATTTTTCAATAATTCTACCTCTTTCATAATTATAGTTACCTGATACTTAAAGACCAAATAATAACCTCACCTCACTTTAAAATCGTGCAAACATGGGATATGTTAAAAGAAAAAGTGTGAACATTATTAGAAAAATAAAATACTTATAGAAAATATCCGTTGTCTAGGACTATTCTTACGTAATTGACTTACTATTATACATAAATTGACACAAGATAAATACTTTATACTATAGTAACTGTATGGAAAGGTTATCAGGTTAGAGAATAAAGAAAAGTGTATTTCGAATTGAATTTTTTCAATCATTATATCTCTTTTAACATTATAGTTACTTGATACTTAAAGACCAAATAATAACCTCACCTCACCTTTAAATTGTGCAAACAATGGATGAGTTGTACAAAAACATGTGGACAATATGAGAAAAATTAAAAATCTTACAGAAAATATCCGTTATGTGGGACTAATGTTACGTAATGACTTAATAATATTAAGTCTTAAATTCACAAAAGATAAATACTTTGAACTATAGCAAATGTATAGCAATATTTTCAGGTTTTAGATAGCTCTGAGAAAATGATTTCAAATTTTAAATTTTTTAATCTTTATAGTTACCTGATACTTAAAGACCAAATAATAACCTCACCTCAACTTAAAAAAATGCAAAAATTGGGTGGGTTGTACCAAAACATTTGCACAATATCAGAAATATAAAACCACTTAGAGAAAATATCCGTTATGAATGTCTACTGTTACGTAATAGACTTAATAATATTATGTCGTAAATTTACACACGATAAATACTTTGTACTATAGCAAATGTATGGAAATATTATCAGGTTTTAGACAGTTCTGATAGTGATTTCAAATTTCAATTTTTCAATCATTCTATCTCTTTTAAAACTATAGTTACCTGACACTTAAAGACCAAATAATAACCTCACCTCACCTTAAAATTGTGCAAACATGGGATGAGTTGAACAAAAATATGTGAACAATATTAGAAAAATAAAAAATAAATATCCGTTATGTAGGACGACTCTTATGTAATTGGCTTAATACTATCATTGACTATGTAAAAATGAGTAGACGTCCTAAGAGTATAGTAGTAAATGAAGCCAGGAAAAACGACGGCACAGCAAGGGCATCTATCGGGAGTAACAAGAAGCCAGTCTTAAGCGTAGCAGTAGGCCAGCGCTCCGTGGTGAAATCACGAACTATAGATGGCTTTAATAAGCGGAGACTTATTTTGAGTACTGTGCGAGAGAGAAGGAGATAGTTTCGAGGAAGAGCACACAACTTCCCCTTCCCCCTCGCACTACCACTTTGTCACTTTACCCACCGTAATGTGGCAAACAAGCCGAGCAGCTTCCTGCATAGGTTTTTCGTTTTTTCTCAACGGCTGGCACTTTTCTCTTGACTAATATTTGTTTATCACCAGCCCTGTTCCTTACAACGTCCACTGTCCACTCACGTTATTATTATTGAAAGATAATACAATGATTAAATGAATTACATACAATTACAATAAAACAATGTTAACGGGAATATTAAAAGAATATTGTAACTATAGGCATATAAATCATATTGTATTATAGAAATTAATGTTAATGTTGACCCATTGTTACTTTGTGTAATTAGAAAACAACTCTTTACACAAAGCCGACTTCTGATTTAAACTTTGAGCAATAGGTTCTCTTGCAACCTAAAAAGAAATGGCGTTGTTGTCTACACTTAATTAATTAAATATATTTGAAATAGAGGTTTTATTCTTCTAAACGCTACGTCTTAAACCTACAAAACTGGATTCGGTTTTACACATACATATATATACATGCTACACATTATTTTTGATATTTTTCCATTAAACTTCATAAGTTATGTATTTTTTGTTCTATTTGATTTCATAATTTTTAGTTTTAAGAACTTATTTCTTGAAATTTTGTATATTTAATTTGAATGAAAACTGAACCATTTATGCAGCTCTTTATTATCTACTAGCTGAAAACCCTTGCTTCGCTACAGGGAATTTTTTTGTTGCATCACCATGATTTATAATTAATTGTCATAGTATTCTCTCATTTTCTTTCATCTATTATTATTAAAGTGAATTATAACATTTATATTCAATTACTTTGGTACTTATTGTTCACTGGTTGCCCGTAAATTGTCTTCGTCATGGTATGGGTGCTAAATAAATTAAATAAATAAAAAATTCAGAGTGAAGAGCGTCTTTTTTTTCAACCGCTAAATCTACAGACTGGTAAATCACAGTCTTAGCTTGATATTTGCAGCGTCTTTAATTGCGAATGCATAGATCGGGTTAGTTTTGATTAGGTTACATCTTAAATATTTTCTTAAAGTTAATGAGATCCAAATTTCAGCTCTCTAGCTTTAAGGAAAGAATAGATATTATTAATTGTTTTTAGGGTTTGTTATTACATTTTCAACCATTAGCTGCACGTAACGAAATGTACAACTGGTTTACTTTTTATGTGTATCGTGTAAGAAATAAATGTACAAAATTTCAGCTCTCTAGTTTTAAGGAATGTATGAATATTAATAATTATTGTTTTTATGGGTTGTTACACATTTTCACACCTAGCAGCAAGTAACAAAATGTAAAAGTCATTTACTTTTCATAAAATTTCAGCTCTCTAGTTTTAAGGAATGTATGAATAATGTATTCATATGTGTTTTGTAAGAAATATATGTAAAAAATTTCAGCTTTAAGGAAAGTAAACAAACAACATATATTTTTTTAGGGGATGTTTCAACCCTTAAAGGTCAAATATTTTAAAATCCTATTTTAGAGCGCCTATAGCGCCTATGAGCAATATGTGAACCAAATATTTCACGTTTCTTAACGTTATTAAATTAATATTTATAGTTATAGGGGTTGTTACTAAATGTTCACACCTTAGCAGAACTTGATAAAATGGTAAAACTGCTTTATTTTTTATATTTATCTTCTAAGAAATATATGTATAAAATTTCAGCTTTCTTGCTTTAAGGAAAGTATAACAAACAATGTTTATTGTTTTATGGGTTGTTTAAACCCTTAAAGGCCAAATATTTAAAAATACTTTCTAAGTTCGCCTCTAGCCCCTATTGAGCAATATGTGTACCAAATGTCACGTTCCTAGGCGGTATTCAATTAATATTTACAGTTTTAGGGGTTGTTAATGCATTTTCACCTATTAGCAGAACGTTACAAAATGTAAAACTGGTTTACTTTTTACATCTATCGTGTAAAAAATAAACGTAAAACATTTTTGTTTTCTAGCTTTAAGGAAATTATAACATACAATACTTATTTTGTTATTGGTTGTTTCAACTCATAAAAACCAAATATTTTAAATCACTACTTAGTTTGCCTTTAGGTCCTATGAAAAATATGTGTACCAAATTCATGGGCGGATCCAGCTGGTTTTCAAGGAGGGGGCTGTCTCCTATCGGGGGGGGGGGGGGGGGGGGAATAGAATAATTTTGTTGGAATACAGTGCACGAGCACCCATTTTGAATAGAATTTAAGGATTTATATGCTTTCCCCCAAAATGGAATTATAACAAATTGTAGAAAATAAATCATAAAATTTAACTGTATACTTGAAAATTTTAAATAGCCTAATCAGTTTGTTTTCCGACAAACCATTGTTCGGAGGAAATAAATACATATGACCTTTTTTATTGAAAAATACTTCCCCTACACGGTGGTATTTTTATTTTTCTTTATCCTCATCCCAGCTCGAAGTATTAAGGAAAATCGAAGAAATAAAAACTTTTTCGATTTTTTTTCGACTTTGGGAAATCGATGGACTGGTAAACTTTTTTTTATGTTAATCTACATACTTTAATGTACTTATAAAAAAAAGTCAGCCGTATTGTAAATTACTGGAACTTTTGGTCTAAAATTACCCCTACTGACTGGCCTATAACGGCTTAACGCGCCTAGGGCGTTGAAAAAGTAAATATTTCACGGAAATACCCGAATAGCCTCGGAACACTAAACCAGGTTTTCCTTATATCAAACGAAAATATAGAATACTTGCACTTCAAATAGATATAAAAATCATCATACAAATATAGATACATAGATTGCAAAATGTGCTTTCTCATTGGTTAAAAACTGTCCAATAGCAAGGGTTTACAGAAAACTTCATATCTAAGAAACTATGTGACGAATGATTGGAAGATCGTGGTAGAAAGTTCAAATCTTCACGAACCCACAGGTGCCCTTATCTTATTCGAAAAACAAGTCTGTTTAACGATTATGTGCCTTTAAAAAGTGACGAGTTAAAGTCATTTGCTTGTGCTTTCTTGCACGGCATCAGTTGATTTAGGCTACAATATTACAACGATGATTACAATGTTAACATACGTTTTGGAAGAAATTTGTAAATACAAAAATTGAAGTTTAAAACATTTCCTTTCCAATGGTTTTTGTTTTACTGAGATTGGTTAATATTTAGTGGGTGAAATATTCGATACAAGTTATGTTGTCTGAGACTACTGAATAAACAAAACAAAAATATAACCCAAAGGGGGGGCTGCAGCCCCCACAGCCCCCCCCCTGGATCCGCCAATGACCAAATTTCACGTTCCTAGGAGATAGGGTTTTTGAGATATATAACAAACAATATTTATTGTTTTAGGGGTTATTTCAATCCTTACAGACCAAATATTTTAAAATCCTTTCTTATTATGCCTCTTGCTCCTATGACAAATACTTATACCCAATTTCACGTTTCTAGGAGGTAAGGTTTTTGAGATATATAACAAACAATATTTATTGTTTTAAGGATTGTTTCAACCTTTAAAGGCCAAATATTTTAAAATGTTTTCTTAGTGCGCCTCTAGTGCCTATGAGCAATATGTGTACCAAATTTCAAGTTCCTAGGTGGTAAGGTTTTTGAAATATATAACAAACAATATGTTCGGACATTTGCCATCATTTGTGTGTTAAATAATCACACACGACGTTTCGGGAATAATATAATAAAATTCAACATCCATCATTAACAAACAATAACTTCAAACAGAGAAACAATATGTATTGTTTTAGGGGTTGTTTCAATCCTTGCAGGCCAAATATTTTAAAATCATTTCCCCTGTGGCAAATACATGTACCAAATTTCACATGAGTGAGTGAGGGCTTTGCCTTTTATATGTATAGATTTGTTTGTTCATAATATGACATACACTTGTATTGTAATTATTCAATACCTTGTCAAAAATAAACTTTTGACACTATTTTCAACTAGAAATTATCAGTTAGTATATTATACAGGGTGACTGTAGAGTAACTTGCACACCCCTTTATCTTGGTTATTTGTTAAAATAGCTAAATGCGGTTTGCGGCAATATTTTGTTACAGTGAGGGGCTGCTAAAGAAACATAATACCCATTGTTCAATTTTGGTCGAAAGGGGGTTGGTGGGGGAGGGGGGTAACTCAAAATTTTCAAATTAGACCAATAGTTATGTGATACATCACTGTAAAGGTCCTGTTGAAATAAGAATTTTGATGTAAAAAAATCTTTTTTAGGACAACCATAACCAAAATGGCGACCATTTTGTTTATAGTCAATGGTGGTAGTTGTGGGCAGAGCAGGCTCAAGGAAAAATCTTCACCCGGGCAAGGATCCTTCGAGTCGCTCCTCTTTCGGGGTCTGAACTAATAATTAATATATATATTTGGGCTTTTGGGTTGATAATTAATTTTTTAAATTACCATCGTTGACATAGTCTAGTACCATATGGATCGTACCTCATCTGTTCTAAAGAACATTTAAACACAATTTATTCCAAAGACTAATAAATATTTTCAAGTTTAACTTAGGCCTATATTGTTTTATAATTATTGGAAAAATAAACAAATGCTAGGTATGAATTCAAAATTTTAAGGGACTACAATTTAAAACTAAGTGGATAATTCCTTCTTTGTTACATACGCTTATGAATACTATCGTTGCATCTGTTTGGTTGGTCACAGTTAGTCTGGGGACCATGATCAGTGCTCACTTACTACACCCAACAAAATTAATGAGCTCCCGAAGTTTCTGCATATCGTCGTGAATCACCCTGCATATAAAATGTTTAATGATTGCCGAAAACGTGTTCAGGGGACCATGATCAGTGCTCACTTAATACACCCAACAAAATTAATATTGCATTGTCATCGGTCCTTGATAAGTGCTAAGTTTCAAATCAATCCGACGTTTTGAAGTATAGGAAAGTATACGAATATACGAAGAAAGGTAAAAAAGGCACTTTCCGGATTTTACTCCTAACGCGTGACGTGGTTTCTCAACCGACACCCCACCCCGATTACAATAGGCGCAAAGAACTATAACTTCAAAAATTAACGTTATTTATTTTTACAACAAAGTTGTACATTTTACACTTTTTGGCATACAAAACATAAAAACGGTTTAAACATAATATAATATTTTTCAGTGGACAAATAACATCGAAGGTCGGCGGAAGTAAACGAACCCCACTCCCCACTCAGAACGAAGCTTCACAAATGTTCGCGGAAATAAACAAGGCATTGCAACGTTTACTACTTTTTGCATTATTTTTCTGCACATTGCGGTAAATTAAGGGTCTGCTGTAGTGGCGGCCATCTTGGATTTTTATCCCATAAGAGCATTGTTAAATTTCGAACCATTTATTTCGTTCACTCTTTATCATAAAATTGTTTGCAAGGTCTCATTTTAAGCAAAGTCACA
>JAGFPH010002516.1:82284-133420 GCA_018207615.1 Philaenus spumarius | reverse complement strand
AAAGAATGTATTCACAAATATTTCGTCCTAGAGGCAACTGAATTGACTAACATCAATATTTTTGAGAAACGAAGTTTAACTTGTGAGAAAAATCTGTATTAAAACTATGAAATTGTTTTTAAAAGTTTAACATTTAAGTAAACTTGTTGTTAATTTTATTATAATAGAAATTTAGTTTGGTGTTATACGTTTTTAATGTTATAGTATTTTTAGTTACAATTCGTCAAGTCAAACATTTTTCAGAATAGATAAGACACTATTTGTTTCAATGTAAGATATCACTTAAGAATAAGTATTTGTATAAAACGTCTAATATAAATTAACTGTTATACTAAACTCATGATATAATATTTTAAAACTAAACAATATGTGACAAAAATCTGGATTTTAAGTTCAAAAAAGTTGTATTTTTCAAAATAAATATACGTTTACAATTACTTTAAAGTATAATACAATATTATAATAGAAGATTTGCGAGCTAGAGAATAAGTTTTACATTGAAACCCAATTTTGAGTTTTTCCCAACGAAAACTATTTTACAGAATATATTGAATTACTTATGTATGCATACATACAATCTTAAAGTATTTTTTTAAACATAAAACTCAATTTAATTGCTTACACATAACTTGTAAACGACCCTGGAATAACAAAAGCAAATTAAAATATTAAAAAGTAGGAGATAAACTCTAAAATATTTGTAACTTAGAATAACTGGATTTTTTTAATATAATTTTAATACAACAATACAGGAATCTATTGACATTTCCGGAATAAAACATGTTTCAGGACTATTACAGTCACTATAGTCTTAATATCACCAAATAAAAAGTTTAAATATCACGAAAATATATGACATATATAAGAAATTAAATCCAAATGTTAAACATTATATATCAAAAGCTACTACAGTTTATAATATTTTAAAACTTCTTTTTTTTTGTAAAAAGCAGAATAATTGTAAACTTGATTAACGTCTACCTTAAAAACGCTGAAGTGTTCTATGTGTTCTATAAGAAAAAGGAATCATTAACAAAACTATTAAACCTCTATATTTCGTGCAGTTTGAATTGAGGTGAATAATCTTAATATTCCGCTTAGCGAAATATGCAAGAAGAAGAGAAACTTAGCAGAACTTCTTGCTAATGGGTGTATCCTTCCAGAACATATGTGCTCTGAATCCTTTGCAATTGCGCCAACCAAAGTTAAAGGCTAAATACAGTTGAGGAGATTTTGTGAGCCACAGGGCCAGCTTGATCAGCAATCTAACATCATGTGCGCAATTCACTTGTGCAAGACTCTGGAAATTAGTTAAACTTAATTTGTTTTTAGAACACAACAGATCAAGGTACTATGTATCATAGTTTTCAAATAAATTATTACATTTTAATAAGTTTACTTTACTTTTTAAGCACACCAATATAAATGATTAATGTATTTAGTTTTTGGTTCATATAACCACATTTAAATGTTAAAATATTTTGTTTATATGGTAACTTGAGTTATTTAAAAGAAATTTTGTTAGTATTTAAAAGAAATAAAGCAACAGAAAACAACAACTCCATTATTTCATGACATAGTATGCACCTTTTCACTTACATTTAGTTTAGTAGTAGTATTTTTAAAAATTTATTTTACCTTGTTCAATTGATTATCTCAAATTAATGTTAATATTAGTAAAAATATGTCTACTGTTGTTCACACTAAGCTGTTAGCAAATTGAAGTTGTTAAAACTATATTAAATATGTTTGTTAAAATATAATCAATAAGAAGAAACCACAAAAGTGTCAAGGATATAATCAAATCTACTGTCAAAAGATACCAAGCTGTTTTAAGTGCATTGGCTCGGAAACTATACAGGGCATAATGTAGCTACAGAATTTCACAAGGTAAGAAATTCAGTGACAAGAGATAAAACTCAAGTACAAAAGTGTATCAGTGCAAATAAAACATAAAATAATTTGCCCAAAAATGTAAGTACTGGTATCTAGTAATACAAAATACTATTGATCAAAAACCTATGCACATATTGTACATAATTATATCACTCTGAAACCAAAAATAGATATGGCTATTCAAGTAATTTAAATCAGCCTAGAACAAAATAACGTAAAAAAGTTAATAATTAATAGGTTGGATAAGATGGCAAATAGTCAAAGTAAAATAGCGTTAATGAGGAGAACAAAATCAAGACCTTAAAAAGAATAAAATGGAACTCTAAAGGTCTTCATAGCATAGGTTGTACCTCGTCTTATTCCTGGTTGGAGCACGAATAGATATCAGTTTAATTTCAGAGAACCACTACACTAAAAATTCGTTAATGCGTGTACCATTTGGATCAGCTAGCAGATAAAGCAAGGGGAGGAACTGATGTAATAATTATAAAACATAGTATCAAGCACTACAAAGAAACTCAAATAAAACTTGACATAACGCAGGTTACAACTGTTAAAGTGCACATGAAGAATAAACACTTTAAATTATAATCTATATATTGTCCACCAAGATACAATTTAAAGAAGGCAGGCTACATGAATCTTTATTCATAAATGATATTCTAGGCCGTAATTTCATTTTTGGAGGTGATTTTAATACGAAAACAACTTTTGGGGATCACGACTTACTAAATTAAAAGTTGAGAGTTGTGTCAAGCAAGTTAGGAAGTATAATGTGACTTCTTTTCAACTGGTAATCCAACTTATTGGCCATCCGATCCAAGAAATATAGCGGATTTCATTGATTTTTTGTAGTAAAGGTCGTATCTAACAACTATAACCACTTTAGTACAAGTTTTGAATTGGGCTCTTATCACTCTCCGATTATTTATAAAATAAGAACCACCCAGATTAACTAATAACTGGACTAACTGGGAATTCGTAAAATACGAACTTCAAGATAATATTGACCTGCATGTTTTACAAAACACCAATGCAGCTCAAGCAGAATGTTGAATTATGTGTTGCTAATATCGAGTAAGCATCTTGAAACAATACACTTTAAGTAACTCCAAAATACCGCAATAGCAATAAATACCCACTTAAAGTACTGGAAATGTAAAAAAAAATGTAAGAAACTAGCATCAAACACAAAGTTCCACAACATAAAACTGAACTAAATGGTATGAGCTAGAAACTTACAAGTTTAGTAAAAACTATTAAAAGTAAATCTATTGCTAGATACATTTCAGGTAATAGGGATAAAAACTCAAGATATGGAAGGCTACAAAATATCTTTAAAGGCCAACTATCAAAATCCCACCAGTCAGGAAATATGACAATAGGTGGGCTAGAAGTGAAAAAGAAAAACAGATTTGTTTAATGAATTCCTAGCGGAAATCTTCCAGCCTCTTTCTAGGCAGAAAGATGATTTAAATATAACAGTAATGTAGAAATAAAATGAATTTGAATTTATATACTATAATAGAGATAACTAAAAATAAAATAAATAATAAAAAATAATTTAAAAAACCTCAAGGGTAAAAAATCACATATTATGATCTTATCTCAAGTGAGATTCTAAAAGAATTGTCAAATACAGCATTGACAATTTTCTTTATCTAAGTAACGCCAAGTTCAGGCTGAGGTATCTTCCAAGGCAGAATGATATTAACTATATTTCAGAAATTATTATTATTCCTAAACAATTCAAATATCCCAATGATTAATCATCATACCGACCAAATCTCGTTATTTACAATAATGTCAAAGATTTTAGAAAAAATACTGGTGAAACGTCTGACACCAATCACCTAAGAAAAAACTAATATTTCATGATCAGTTTGGATGTAGAGACAACACTTATAGATCAAGTTTACAGAATCACCCCACATGTAAAATAGAAAAAGCCTGCGAAGAACTCAAAGTATTTCAAGTAAATGTTTAGATGTTGCTAAAGCTTTCGACAAGGTCTGCACAAGGGATTAATTTATAAACTGCAGCGTGATCTTCAAGAACTGAATTGTTGAATTCTAGAATCTTACCAATATAAAAGATGTTTTGGAGTTAAACACAATAGAGAGTACTCTGAATTTAAGATTATTTCAGTGGAGTTACCACAAGGAAGTGTGTTTGGATCTTGGATCTATCTCTTGTACACCAAGGGACCTTTCTCAGAAAAATTATATAGTTACATTTGTTTATGACACAGAATTGTTGGCGACCAGTATCATTTCGGAAAAAGCAACACAAAAATTACAAAGAGTTACTGATTGAGTTAGTGTTTGGATAGAACAATGAATACTAAAATTTAATTAATCTAAAAGTTATTTTAAAACTATAAAAATCAATCCAATTTATATGAAAATAAATTCCCTTTTATTAACTCTGGCTAATACTACATACTAACATACTAGCATATTAACTGCTACATACTTGGGAATGACACTCTATGCCAAGATACACTGGAAGGAGTATGTAAAAAAGAAGAAGGTAGCAATGTATACAAATGTAACTAAACATGCAAATGTATGAAGATGTACAGATTACTTGACTGAATTGTCTACTCAACTGCCCTGGTGAGATACGCAGATTGAAGAGGATGAAGCCTTTAGAACTTTGTTAAGTCCATGTAATTAAGTACACATGAACAGGGTGTATACTTATGATTAGTGCATTGGAAGGTGATATTCCAGCAAACAGTGACAATAAATATGAAATTTATGTTGCATAGGTTAACATGCCTACTTGCAATTAAATAAATAAACAATAAAACATATCAGTTTAATCCTAGATCATCAGTAATTAAAAATTCCATATCCTTTAAATAAACTATTTGCTTTATTTCTTTATTAAGGGGTTTTTTTAGTTGTCTCACATATTTTATTCAATGAAATTTTTTCTTGGATTCTTCAGTCAGGGTTGGGTTAAGTTTAATTATTGTACTATATGCTACTATTCAGTTTGTATATTATTCTAACTGGTTTAAAGTAAAGCATTAACAACTAATATATAATAACCATATTTATATAATCGTTTAAACTTTTCACATGTAAGTCAATAGCAAATTTCTTTCTGTCAATGTATTATTTCTTTCTAAAATCTATTTGTTGATGTTCTACTTTAGTCTCCAAAATAGATTAATTTTACTCATATTTTTAAATACTGTAGGCCAAGATCATAAACTGAATGGTTTTTTAAAACCATTGGTGTAAATCAAAATGTCTTAATTTAGGTGTTAAAATTATTTGTTATGAAAAACGTATTTTATAAAATAAATAGTTTCTTTTTGGATATTATATCATTTAATGCAAATGTTTGGATCCCATTTGAAAATTAAATGTCCGTAAAATAAATACTCTGGTGGATTTTTCAGCACTAGTAAACCACAAATAGATTTTAAATTATAGTTATGATTACTTTAGTTTAAACTTAATAACTTAATTATTGTCGTCATTGATTTTTTGCACATAAATGTGTGTTTTTAAATTTATTTCTCACAAAAATCTTTTAACTTGTTATACATTTAATGGTATACTATACTGTGCATTATACTGATTTGTTTAACAAATATTTTCAAACATATATACGTCGTGAGTTGGACAATAGTTTATAGTATTTACTCTAACATTGTCATCTTTAGTTTATTTAGTTGAAATTATTAGAAAAGGATAGTATTTTCTACAAACCAAACAATTCGTCCTATCTGAAATCCAGATATGAGTATATTAAAGTTGTAGTGCTGTATGTTATGTAAATAATGAGGTAAGTGTTAAATAAGGTAAGGACAAAAATCTAGTATGTGTTAGTAGAATACAAAATCTATTAATGTATTTAATTTTATAACATAACTAAATACTATTATTTTACTGCAACATTATTTTATTAAATTGCCATTATTATATTTGAGTGGCCATTTCCATAGTCATAACTTTTTAATTGACATCCCTTTAAAGTTAATTAAATAACTAATCAATTGGCCAGTTTACACCACCCAGATAACGCTATTTACCCGACCATAACTGTAACATACTGTGGAATAGGCCAAGTAATGCATTAATACATCCAAATTAATATTCAGCATCTATATTAATACATAATATTGCGTTTCTATTTAAAACGTTGTCTCCATTAACATAATTTTTTCAAACAACTTAATGACTTACTTAATGTCTTTTTGTTTTACTCTTTTTTTATATTAGTAACATAAGGTAATGAGTTTATGTAATGAAAATACCCAATAATATATTTGAAGTAAATTTAACAAAACTGAATATAGAACTTTTGTTTTTACAGTGTTGGTGCACAGATTAAATAGAGATATTATATGTTGAAATTGTGGAAGTTTAGATTAGAACAACACAAATTATTGTTTTCTAAGAGGAATCAATGGATTTTTGACTATGTTGTTTGGTTTTTGAATAATCCAATATATTTATGTTAATTTGCTAAAGATTTCATTTTTATTGGATGTTATTTTCATTATTACATTCGTTATTATATTATGTCGTTATTTTCAAATTATTTGTACAAATGTAGTGTCATGTTTAACTGTTTACAGTGCAGATATAAAAACATACAGATTACAAAAAAATATAAATTATTTTTTTAAATAACCGTCTGTAAAAAAAACTCTATGTTGTATTAGGAGAACAAATAGGACAAACTTAGTGCATGAACTATCCCTTACTTCGGGAGAACCAGTTAACATGAGCATATAACAGATGTTCTAATTTGAAACCCGCACATTCTGATACTTCCCGGAAATATAAAATGTATTATTTCCACCATTAAGGTTTGTTAAAAATACAAAATATGAAGTTTTTTAAAATCCTTAATATTATTTAAACCCGTGGGAGAATGTTTGTCTAGAAATTCGAACTTAGTTTGAGAGAACCATTCAACGTATACTCCTCTTAAAATAATACAAAACGTAATGCCTTCAAACCGGTGTGGTGAGTTCTACAGTAATTATGTATTTGCAACTAAAAGCTGATTTATTATTAGTGTAAACTCACTACTTTTTTTATAATTAGTCATCTAATTAAGGTTTTTACTTATTAGTTTCCAGTATAGTAAACAACTAATATAAACTTTACGAAGTAGTTATTAAACCTGTATTAGTGTGCTGTATATGTGATGTTTTTCTGTGGTAAATATTTATTAAAAATAAAATGAAAAATGTTCTAAATTTTAAAATAAAATGATCTAATACGTTAAATGTTTGACGACATGTGTACAGGTAATAAAGCAAATTTAGTTTAGGCTGTATACATTTGAATGTTTGAATGCTTGTAATAATATTTGAATATTAATAACTACACAATACATTTAGGCTTATATATAAAACCTTAGATAATTTATTATTATAAAAAGATATTATTACACAGAGAAAGTTGTTTTTAGTACAACAAATTACATTTAAAGGAACACTTGATGGCTCCAATACTATAATTTTTATATTTGTGTAAATGAAAGATAATGCAGTTGGGAAGGTTTGTATTTACAGCTTGTATTATTGAAATTTACAGTATTTCCCTTCTATTCAATCAATTTTGAAGTTCGTGGCAAATTGTATTGGTTAGACATGAAATTTGGAAACATCTTTTCTGAGCAAGCACCTAACATCCTATGAAGACCTTCCTACAAAATTCCAGGACATTTCGTGATTAAGTAGTTAAAATATGTACATAGACTAGAGATGACTTTTGACTGCTTCACACGCCAACCACGGAGATCACTGTTTTCACACAATTAAAAGCGGATTAATTTAGAAAACCAATATTTTACTACACGGTTGATTATTAGTTATAATGGATAATATTTAGTCAAGATCAACATTACTATTTAAACTGTTTTCATAATATTTTCTACAGATTTATCTAGGCCTAACGTTAAAGTACATTATTTGCGTTTGAAAGTTAGAGTATCATTATATATAATCGCAAAATTTATTTTCCTAATTATAAAATATTAAATGCGTAATTACATAGTTTTACTGATGTATAAAAAAAAGGTTCGTGGTTGAAGACCTACTGTTGGCTAAGACAGTGTGGTAATAACTAACACAAAAAAAATCGTGTGATTTTATTTTTGTATTTTAATCATATTTACCTAACTTGTGTCTCCCAAACCTGTTTGAAAAAATTACATAGCAAATTACAGAGTGAAAAACAGTTTTTTAAATAATTATTTTCTAAAAAAAATTAAATCTTCGAGTTTTTTATTATTTGAAATTACGAATTTCATATAATAGACATTTTAATAATAATAAAATTATACATGTTTAAAATTATATTTTAAATATTCACATTTAAGTTAAATAAACTAAAAAGGGGCTTACTGACACAGGTTATCAGTAAACTTAGTAGTGTAGTTTAATTTTAAAGGCGATTTTTAAAACTCTCCATTGCCTCTAACGACCACAATTGCTTGACAGACCTTTAAGTATATTGTTACTCTTTATTTTTAAATTGTAAATAAACTTTCTAAATTTACAAAACTTTCTAATTCCCAACTAATACCAGTACCAATACCTAGTCTACGGTATAGTGTCTGTTCAATCTATATATTTAAAAAAAAGTTCTGCTTTTTAATCACTTACTTCCTAAAGTTATTACTTAACCGATTTTGATGATTCTTTTTTTGTTTAAAAGGTAATTTCAAGTTCTAAGTCACTGTGTGTGGAGCTAAATATTTGATTTACACTTTTATTTTGGTTACATTCCGAGTTTTAAAATTGCATCAGTATGCTACAAATAAATTGATATTAAATAATTTGTTCTAAACAGCTAATAACCTAATTAAGTTTCAAATAAATAAGTTATCTACTTTACTCAACTGTCAACAGATGATTTAGGTTATGTTATTGTTGATAATGTGTTCTAGGTTTGATTTTTTGCTGTGTATGTTGGTGTTTAATTGAACTATGAAGTTTTATTTAAGTAGGCTTTTTACTTTTGTCATATCTGATAATAAATAAAAGTAATATTGTTAAGGTAATTGAATTGAGAATTTGAATACTTTTAATAAATTGATAAGGTGAAAAACAAGTTGAATTTTGTTACTTTACATCACAGTTGGTCGAATTTCGACCACAGGAGATCTCGTTATTTGTTCAAATAATTCTTGATTGAAAGCTAGTCCATGTAAGGAGTCCAATAAATAAACTACCGTGTTTGATACACTATCTGATGAGGTATCCTTGAGGGTATATTTGAATACATGTATATAATAACAATAGTACCATATTAGATACACTTGAAAATTAAACTTTGTTAAACAGTTTAATAAATTTAGCTAAAACGGTACAACCTTGTGAAGTATTTCTGAATGCGTACATTGTTATATTTCATAAAGCTCTGGAATTGGAGCTTAGACAAATAAGAAAAATACTCCCACTCGAGTCCAATTAAAAATAATCTAATCTGGTCGGACTACGAAATCCCTAGGGTTTCTGATATGCAAATCCGTATACCGGGGTCCACTCCAGTTGCTGGGCACAATTATATACCCTAATAAAGAAAATCTGTTCTCTATTAAAAGTTACTCTCTGACCCATGCGAATATTTCGCAAGTTAGGAGTAGGCCTACACTTACCTGATTTAATACGTTGATTTAATTTAGTTAACTACGTTTATTTATTTACGTTGGTCTATAAATAACAGTTTATACAAATAAATAGATCTAACGCTTTTTTTATTGATTTAATTTGATTGATTTGCGTGATAGATTACACTTGCATGAATGTAAACAATCTAACCAACAGCTGTAACGCTAGTTAAATAGATTTTGAACAGATGGCGCCTTTAAGTAGGAATCATATGAAATTTCATAGGAAAGTTTCCCAATCAATTTAACAAAGACATTAATTTTAAGCTATTTGTCTATTGTTTGTCAATAGCAGGGAACATAAACTTAAAAATTATTTTTGAATAATTATTGTTGATGAAACTAAGTACATATATTTTATGATTTTAGCGTTATTTCTCGGATTAGTACGGTTCTGTTGCTGTTTGGGGGTGGTGTAGAACCCCACGTGTGCAATAGTGAATCTTGAATACAAGGTTCAACGTATTTTTACTGTATTGATATTATTATTTTAATTTCGTGATAGATAATGTATGACCTTCTTATTGTGGTCTAATTACTTCATTGAACATAATATATACAACGAAAAAGAATTAAGGCCCCTAGAGCACAAGGGGTGTAAAGGACAAAAACCTGATTTTGAGAAAATCTTGAAGTTAAAGTCAATTATAAAAATCATGTAAATACTTGGCATAATTGAAATTACTTAAACTACTTGTCCTTGTTTTTTTTTTTTTGTTTTTTTGTGTTTGTACACAAATTTTGAAGTTATAAACCTTCGTCGTTTTATTGTTAACAGATATTGTTTCATATGAAACGGCACTTACACCCCAAGTGTTGTCGGTATTACAGAAATAATTAAGAACCTAGGTGCTGTAGTCATAAAGTTATTGAAGAATTTTATTAGAAATTATACAAAATTTAAGGTTTGAAAAATAAAAACATATTCATAGTGGATCTAAGCGTCCAGTCAATCAGAGTCTGAGTCATAAATTCGGTCTGAATCTCCATTTTGAACACTGGCTGTTGCAACACTAACCAATTCGCTACTGTGAGGAAGTTCATTAAAAAACTATGGTAAAATTGCGGTACAAAGAAAAACAGCTTTTGTAAGTCCTTATATTTTGACTCCTTTAGTTTTTGTTTCTCAGCGTTTTGGACCAACTGAGGGAACTAAGTAGTTATTGGTCTGCCTTTCTCTGTGGTTTCAAGTTAACTGTTTTAAAAATGTATATTTCCCTGCTGACTGTTTCTTTGTAATTCAAAGAAAAATGATGATCTTTCTGAAAGTGAAGCCATTGCAACTTACTGATTCCACTATCAGATTGCACGTAGATATCTTTCCCATTTCGCTTTTTCGCCATTTCTATGAGGCCAAAGTCCTGATCTCTTTCCATATAAGAATGTTCTACACTGAGATACTTGTGAACAACAGTATCTACAGTTATATTTCTATCAACATAGAGCCACATCTTCACAATCAAGTGGCTTTTGTTTTGGCCCTCGCAATTGTCAATGTAAATAGTGACATGTTTCACAATGGGAGGTAGGCTTTCAACAAAGTTCAAAATACAAGAGGCAATCGATTCACAACCCCTAGCGGCCTGGCCATCATGCCACATAAACATATTGCTATCTCCAGTAACAAGGTTTTTAATACAAAAATTATAAGGTGACGGCAGTAGTAAGCGTTTGTGCATGCCAGAAAAGGAGTTGGCAGAGTTTTATTTTTCAAATTAAAACAAATTACAACTTTAGAAGGGACATCTTTAGCCTCTGCAACGTCCTTAACCGTTTCAGAGAGAGCAGAAAATCAATAAAAACAATGACTGTCCAACGTCAGTCACCAAAACAATAGCTTTGTTTAGAAGACAAGAGGTGTAAGTGAACTAAAATCCGTTGGCCACTAACAAAGTCACATGTTTTGCTAAGTAGTACGTTTTTGTGCCACCAGATCTCAGCATCTGATGGACCAGCACCTACACTTCTTGTGCACCTAATTTCAGTATGTTTGGGAATTAATTTCTTCAGTTAACTCCATTCATGAAAAAAAGTCACTTACACCCCTTGTGCTCTAGGGGTCTCAATTAGGCAGTGACGAATTCGCTTATTCATATATAAGTGAAGAAAAACATGGAAGTGATATGGCTATTAGGGTAACGTGTACTCAAGGGAAAATGCTCATTGATGGATCAATGAGCCACAAGCTTAGGATCGTACAGCTAGAAATATTTTTGTGCAAATACCACAAACAAAGGCTAAAAATAATGGCACTGAACCCGAGACCAAGGAGGTATTTTTTTTAAAAGAAATAATTGATTGTAATCGATCAATGGAAATTTTACAAATATCGAAATAAATATTCAGAAAACAAAATTCATCTGATTAAGATATCTATGTAACAACAATAGTCATTAAATGCATTCCCTGTTTATTATATTTTAGATGTTTTGAAAGCTGGAAATTATCACATAAGAAATGCCGAGTTCTGCATGTAGTGCAGCTCTTTCTAAGCTTATCACGTCACAAAATAGATTATAATTCTTAATACATTGATTACTATTTAATGGTTGATTGACACGACATGGCAACGAAAGATTTGCTTCATTTCGAGTTGTTTTAAACATTTTTATGGGAAACTGTAAAGAAAATTACCATCTTCAATCATATTTCAGTAATTTGAGTCCCTTCAAAGTGTCTACATATACGGTGTGTACATAAATACGAATTAAAATAGGTTGACTTTGTGATACCAGGACTTATTGCATGGTAAACGCATAGGATCGACACGAATATCCTCATCTTGTGACAACAATTGGTTTATCGCAGTCCTCTTGCTAAAATGTAAACTTACAGCTGAGGGTACTTAAATAACGAAGAAATTCTCCATGACTCACCAGCATTTTGCTTTGTTATACTTGTATCAACCTTGCGACATGGCTATAAATCATAGAACGACAAAAACGAAGATAGTTCCATGTTATTATAAAACAAAGGAGAAGTCGAGCTAAAGTTGGAAGGATGTTTGCGGCCTAAAGTTGACTAAAACATTACTAAAGTGCTTCTCGTTGTGTAAAACTATATATGATGTCAACATGAGTTCTCTGAAAATCAAATAACGTATTGCATTAAATTTTCCAAAAATTAACCACTGTTTGTGTGTAAATCAAAGTCAATAAAGATACTAAAACTTTTAATCCGGCACATCTTATTTTATATTTTTTTAATATATATTTTTGACTGCTATAATGCCTCTTACGTGTACATATAATGGCATAAACATATGCTTATAAGTATATTAAATTATGGTGCTTGAAATATTAGTTTGTTTTTGTATTATGTAAGCTCCCGTATTGGAAATGTTAACAAATATTGAAATAGGTATAAATTACCTGTACACTGTCTATCCACACTGTCTTTTTGTGACTAATTGTGTTTTCTACGACCTGACTAGTGAGAGAAAAACAATTTTAATCGTATATTTGTGTGTGCGATTTATGTCACCGGAAGATGGGGTAATCCCGAAACCACGGTAGTCACAACAATAGAATCAAGGATTGGAGACTATGAATATTTAATTTATACCTATATTTGTTAGCTTTTTAATTAAAATGTTATGAACTTATTATGTTAGTTAAAGTAAATGAAGCAATTATTAGCTATTTTGACTTGGTAAAGTTCCTAATTAGGGAAATTTTAAATGTGTTAATTCCTGGGTATAGTGAAGCGTTTTTAATAAATTACCAAGTCCCAATTTAATTGTTTTATAAGCTGTTTTTACATTAACTATAATAATTAGTACAAGACGAAAATAAAAGGCAAAAACTTTGATTTACAAACCACTGAAGTATATGTCTTAGAATGACAAAAACGAAGTATGAGACAGATTGTTTACTTAAATTATTTGATAAGTTTAAAAAATAAATTTCATTTAACCTGGATATTTTTTATTGGTTGTTTTTGCAATATTGATACTACCATTCTTTATCCGATAAAGCTTTCAAGTGCTAACTATTAAAACACCACATACTAAATATTGTTTTCCAATCCAGCCATTTTTTAACGGTGGCCAACTTACAAAATTGTTGTATGGAAACAAAACATTTTTTAGTGTTTTGGAATTTTACATAACGTTGTTATTCTTGGATATGTGTTTATTAATACACTAGTTTGAGAACTGTAGGGGTTTAAATTTAAAAAAAAAAATTTGAATTTTGATGCATTTTTTAATTATATTCCTGTTTCACTTTGTTAAATCTAGTAAAAACTAAATTAGACATAGTATAAGAAGTATAATACCGGATTAAATAAAAAACCATAATTTGTGTAAAATAATAAATTTAACTCAAAACTACTGTTTTAAGATTTAGCTTAATGTAATTATAGTACGTGAAAATAATGTTTCTCACGTTTTCATTAAGTTAAATTATACCGAGTTACAATTTACATTTTAGTAAAAATATAAGATTCAAAATATTTTTTGATAGTTTTCACAAGTTATTCATTTTACATGAATTTAGTCATGTATGCAAATATTTAAAAGTTAAATCAGCTTCTACACGTCATACGTCTATCGTTCTGTATAATATTTACATAATATAACTCATTTTTAATAATTTTAAAAATCCCAAACTAAATTGATTAATACTGTTTATATCTGTCATCAGTTATTAATGAACGAGTAATATGCCAAATAAATATATGTAAACATAAAATGAGGTTCGTAAAACTTACTAAGCTTTTTTGATTAAACGCTAAAATGTACATTTATTTAAATAAGTCTGCATATTTTAATTTTGAAGCGCTGTATAAAAGCCTCATTAGCATTTCTATTGTTACTTAAACATTTTGAAATCTTTATTCATTATTCATTGTTTCCATCTAAAACTTAGCACAATATGACTTCATTTAAACATTTTGGCTTTCACTGGAAACCTTTTAGAATTATTACTATTAATGAATTAAATTGCAAAAATAAGTATTTTAAATTATTGCCTGAATGCACAAAACATAATTAGCAATCAATATCTGAGACAAATGATTATTAAAATGATACACTATCTCAATATTACATTATAAAATAATAATAATTATATATAAGTTTCAATGAAGTTGATGATATTCTTCAAAAACATAGTATACAATATTTCCTTTGCATAGTTGTATATACACAAAGTTATAAGTGTGGCATTTAAACGCATTTAAGCACCCAGAAAAATTGAATTTTGTCAACTTGGTGATAAATGGACTTATCCCTTTTTTTGAGTTCAAATATAAAAGCTTGTTTGAAACTACTCTTTTAGTTGTGTATAAACGTATGAATCTGTTATTAATCTTTCTTACTATTTCCCCGGCTGTAATTTAGAAATTAATCGAGTTAAAATTGTATTACACTGTTGTAGCTTAATGTAATTATAGTACGTGAAAATAATGTTTCTCACGTTTTCATTAAGTTAAATTATACCGAGTTACAATTTACATTTTAGTAAAAATATAAGATTCAAAATATTTTTTGATAGTTTTCACAAATTATTCATTTTACATGAATTTAGTCATGTATGCAAATATTTAAAAGTTAAATCAGCTTCTACACGTCATACGTCTATCGTTCTGTATAATATTTACATATGAGTCGCCCAGTATCAAAGTGTCCCTTGTCCAATTTTTTTCGAAATTGAGATTTTTAGTCTCTGTGATACCCAGAATGAAACTGTATTGAAAAATCCAAGTCTTCAGTTCCAAAACGTCCCTTTTGTATGTTAAAATACAAATTAAAACTTAGCCCCAGTTACAAAGTGTCTCTTGTCCTAGAAATCTAATCCAATATGGCGTCATATTTCATTTCCAGAATCAAAATGTCCTTTCTTTCAAGTTGTCTGCAGAATCTCAAGTCTAGTCCAATTCCAAATTGTCTCTTGTCCAAAATATGTGTTTTCTTTGGGGAAAGCAATCAAAATAATATTATTACACGATTTTATTGTAAAGGTGAACGACTTATTTTGTAGTGGCAACCCTGTTGAACAGCTGACTATGAAAACCTTGATCGTTCAACGGCTAGTTTATGACATTCAGTGACTGAAACCTAACCTTGTTTACAGGTGTTTACTGTTTAGTCCCTTTGACACTTTAGATAGTTTGTTTTCTGTTATTATAACTGTGAAATAGTTTGTTTTCGAATATTATAAGTGTTATTAATGTTACACAACTTTTAATGTACTTCTGGTACTTTTTTCGTAAGCAAGACCTAAGTGGAAATGGAAACAGAAGAGCAAGAAGCCTGTGTGGGAAGATAGAACCTTCACCCATAGGAAATGGTAGTAAAAGAACTAGAAATCCAGACAAGTGGGCCAAAAATGTAAAAAAGCAAAAGCTTTATTCATCCAAATCATTGCCTAAGAAGCCTAATTGTAGCCATAAAGCTGAAATCTTTTAAATGTAATACTTTAGATATGCAAGACATTTGTAAGTTTCACCAAGGTTTTTATGCTGTTAAAGAAAAATCATACCAAGATAACTTTATTTAAAAAAATAGTGACAGTGAGAAACCGAAACGGGAGAGAGCTAGGGAAGAAAGAAAACAGGAAAATGAGGTTTGGAATAGATATTTCATTCCAGTCGCTACTGGAGGTAGAGTCCAAATATGCAAAAAAACATTTTGCTTTATATTAGGCATAAGCTCAAAACGAGTTCAGCGTGTTTGTAAGCGGCATTTTTTGAGTGGAGAACTTGCCACTGAAAAACGTGGTGGTGATCATCGTTCAAGTAAAATGGAAAATTGCAGACAAGCCGTAAGGCAATTCATTGAAAATCTGGTGCCAATAGAGTCACATTACTGTCGAAATTCAAAGAAAACAGGGCAGTATTTGGCTAGTGATGTAACAATAACAAAGCTGTGGAAAAGCTACAATGATTATTTCGACAACGAGGAACTCAAAGTAGACTATACATTTTTTAGAAATATTTTCAACACAGAATATAATATTGGATTTGGCTCACCGGCTACAGATGTGTGTTCAAAGTGCATACAACTTAAGGAATTAGCTAAAGTTGATAAAAAGTATGAAGTGGAATATAAAGTTCATAAGGCCCGTGCAAAAACATTTTTCAAGCTCTTACAATACAAGGAAGATAATGAAATAGTTTTCAGCTTTGACTGCCAGAAAAACCTTGTGCTGCCTAAACTGCCGGATCAGGTTACGTATTATAGTAGGCAACTCTATTTGAACAATTTCACAATTTGTTAAGGAACTTCTAAGGACAAACAAGACAAAGAAAGTGTTTTCATTTACACATGGACTGAAGCCGATTAACAAAAAACATCCTACCAGATAGCGTCTGCGGTATATCACAGATTGTGTAACACAAACCTTGATGGTTACTCTCACGTGAGGTTCTTCGCCGATGGTTGTGGGGGGCAGAACAAGAACTCCATCATTATATTTATGTTATCGTATTGGTTGTTTAACTGTGCCCCTCCTAACATCGAAAGTGTACAACTCATCTTCCCAGTTCCAGGACACTCGTTTATGCCCCCTGATCGAGTGTTTCTACGTGTAGAAAAAGAACTTAAACGTTTGGACACTATCGTTAAGCCAGAAGAGTACTGGGCCATTTTTGAAAAGCATGGTACAGTTATCAAAGTTAAAGATGATAATATTGATATATTTGATTGGAAAGAATCTTCATGTTTATCTCAGAAGTCACCAAAGGACTGGCATTTTAAGTTATCACCATGCAAGAGGTTTATTATCACTCGCGGCCGCACTCCAAGCGCACCGGTATTAGTAAGAGGAGAAGTGGCTTACTCCACCGATTGTGGAAGTAACAAAAAAGTTCTTAAACCTAGTGTTAATATCAGGTCACTGCGGGTAGCCAAGATAAATTCAGGAAACACGCTGAAGCCTGCCAAAGTTGCCGATGTGAAGCGCTTGCTTGCACTTCATTTTGGATATGAGTGGAAAACTCGCCCTGACTTAAAGTATTACTCAGACACTTTGTTTGATAGAGAAATGCAAGAAAACATCGAACCTGAAGACGAAGAAGAGGGCGGACACATGGAAGAAGTTGAAGGAATTGTGTAGGAGGTAGGAAGAAAATAAGACTTTTTCTTTTTTAATTGGCTTATTGCCTAACTTATTCCTATCAGTTCCTAATAATGTAATTTTTCATTTTTATAAATTGATATTTTGTCTTAAATAAAAATTATTTAAACAGATTGTGTAAGTTATTAAAAATTACCATTGAAAACTATTTTATTTACAAAAAAATCTAAAATTATCTTTTAATTTTATATAGAAATTATGTTGCGATAACCTCAAGGTTAGGTTATACAATTGTTTAATTAATTAATACACAAATCACGAAACAAAATGTCTCTTGTCCTAAGAAAGATGGCGTCATTAAATTCCAAAAAGTCTCTTGTCCATGTTACAGTTACAAAGTGTCCTTTTTCCAATAGTTTTTACCTTTTTAAAAAGGTATTCTTCATTTTTATTGCGGTTAAGCTTTTAAAATGGCTCATTTATCACTAATTTATAAGGGATAAAAGTCTGAAATAGATTAATTCAAATTAACTTATACATATTTATTTATATATTTACAGATAACATACATATAATAGCTCTTTTAGTTAAGTTTAATTTTACACTTATATAATTAACTTATATTTTAATAAAAGTTTATTTTTAAGTATGATTTGAAAAAAATATATAAAAAATAAAGCAATCAATAAATTCAAAAAAGGTATGTTTATATAAAATGTATAAAATATGTTTTTAAATATATGAATTTAAAAATTAAGTTCTTAGGGACTCTAAGCCGGAAAGTGCATGCAACGCCACACCTATGTATTTTATTTTGAATGTATTCACTTTTGGGCTAACTACCCATTTTCATATCTTAAAAGTATCATTTACCAGGGTATTTATATAAGTTTTTTTTACAGCAAATTACAATTAATTTAACATGAAGTCTCAACAATGCCTAAGTTGAGTAACAAAAATGTGTTTTTTTTTAATTTGACTTAAACTTATTCATTCAATTGTTGGTGAAATCTGCACTTGTAGTTGTATTGCAATTTGTATGAGTCCTGCAAGAATTTAGACTGGTTGTTGGACCAGACTAAATCTCGATCATTTTTGCATTGCGTTTCGACTGTATCCTTAGGTCGGTCGTTCATGACACTAATGGGTAGAGACTGTTTAGAAACTAATATCACTCAATAATATCTTGTGCGTTACTGCACATGCATTCTAGTGAAACCTTGTAGATGAATGGACTGGTTACAAACGGTTTGTAACTGGATTGCAACGCATCGCTGCTACCGACAGTGACCAGTATTGTGAGTATATTGGTGTGTTTCCTTTGTATTGATGGTTAGTGCCCGGTATTTATGGCATTTAAACTAGAAGAATTAAACGTAATTAACTGACTTTACACTATTACGCATGCGTGATGTATGCTAAGACTGCAAGTCTGAGAATTTACTAATTATCTCAACAGATAGAAAAAGTTTAATAGAAATGTATGTGCTGTCATGAATTTAAAATGTTGCAGTCGCGAAGTTTAAATAACGTAACATTATTTACTAGAAATTTATATTTTTCAATTAAGTAAGGGGTTCAAAATTTATTTGTATAAATTTTAAATAAAAGAGTCTTGTATTTCTGTATATTTCGAACCTTATACTAACCTTCCTACGCGTAAATAAAGGCAACGTTAAAGCTTTTGAATGTCCTGAGAAAATTAACAAAGCACATGGAATATTACGTCACTATGATAACAAAAATTTTATTTGCATCAGCTGATTAACACACCACACTAGAATGAAAGTTTCCCACTATTAACGCACATTAACATTTTATTCCCAGCCAGGAAAAAAACCTAAGTTCAAACAGTAAGTTATTTATTACAATATCTGCAAATATTTGTTGGATATTTCATTTTCTTAAGCTGCTTAAGGAACAATTTAGGTTTTGATCAATATGTACTCTGGTAACGTAAGTCCAAAAATCCTAGTCGATTATCAAAAGTTATTACTATTAATATGTCGATTAATAATTTATTATTATTATTATCAACATTTCCTCTAGTAATGTATGTCCAAAAGTCCGAGTCGACATTTATACACATTCAGTTTTGTTTTGTATTATTAACGTCTGACAGTTGTTAAAATAAATATATATTTCTTTACATTTTAAATAGCTGTGTACAAGCTGAATCTAACGTAATGTGATTTATTCCTTGATTACATAATATTCGGTATTTTCGCTTTATAAAATGCTCACATTACAAGTTATAAGAATTTCTTAAAATATTAAATGATGGATAAATTATGAAAAATTTAATATTGCTTGAAGTATAAAAGCAGTAAAGACCTATGCATAAATGCGTTAAATGGATTCATAAATGTGTTATATTATAATATGCTACAGTGATAGTCAGATAAATATTAACACCTGCATTACGTAAACAGAAATATAAATAATTATTAAATTAACTTTCCCAATATGGCAACTAACATGTCTATGTAAATAAATTCACAATAACATAAAGAATTGTTAATAAAATACGAATAAAATTATCGAGTATTATATTTGAGAATATACGTTCTTATGGTATTTTATAGTATTGCATTACTTCCATTCTATAACTATTCAATACATCATCACTCCAGTTCTAAAATTATTGTATGTTTACATACAAGACCACTCCTGAAATCATAATAAAGATAAAACATATAATGAACATAATCAAAGATACAGTAGTTTCCAATACTACTGAAAATAACTTCCACGTCATAAACCAGTATGTGAAAATATTTTTTTTAAACTTGCTTTATTTCACTAATGGTTTTACCGTGTAAACAAAAGTTTAAAAGTATATTGAAAAATAAATATAATAAAGCTCACTTGTGTTTACAAAGCTGTTGTTTATATTGTCTCATATTCAATAACTTTAGGAGTAGTTTGTAAAAGCTGTAGTTCACAAGTTTTATATGTTTAAGATTATTAAATTGAAATAAATGTATTGTTATTTATAATCAATCTAATTACATAATTATGTTTTTCTTATCTCAGTCGAAATACTACCTCTTTTGCTGTGATCTTATATGTTAAAATGTAAATTCTACTCTAATTTGTTTCCCTCTTACACATATTAAATATTGTTGTACCATGTATTTTTGACAAAATTTGTGTTTCCAATCCTAGCTTTTATTCATCATGTAAAGGAAAGTATCATAATACTCACATATTGCAGGACCTTTGCAAACCTCTATCGCTGGTACAGTTTGCTACTCTAAACTAATAATTTAGACGTTGTGAACGTATCCGATAACCTATAACATAAAACATAGAACAATCATTTAGAGATAGCGTTACTGTCTTCGAGAATTGCAGGTCATACAAATATACCAATGGCCTCTGTTCCAGATATATTAAGTGAATTTAAATTGGAATTTCAATACCAAAAGACTTACTTTCATAGCTATTAAAAGGATTTTAAATTTTAATTAAGTACCAGTAGGTCACCGTTCCATATCTATGAAGTGGATTTAAAATGACTATGAATGCTACGTTTCATAGCAATATTAATTGAATTTGAAGTGAAATATCAAAAGGTCCACGTGTTTAGCTATTTATTAATTGGATTTAAAGTGGAATTTGAACACGAATTATCTACTAGCTAAAAATTTAATTTAAAATGGAAATTAAACATCAAAATGTCTACATTCATAGCTATTAAGTGCATTTAAAATTTATATTAGGTACCAAATGGTCTACGTTCCATAGATATGAAGTGTTTTTTAAAATGTAAATAAAATTAGAGAAGGTCTACGTTTCATATCTATTTATTAATTGAATTTTAACACCAAATTACCTACGTCCCAAAGCTAATAAGTTAATTTAAAATGGAAAACAAATATCAAAAGGCCTATTTCAGCTATGCAGTGAATTTAAAATGGAAATTAAAGACCAAAATATCTACGTTCATGGGTATTAAGATTATTTAAAATTTAAATCAAGTACCAAATGGTCTACCTTTTATAGAAAAGGAGCTAGTGATTTTTAAAATGGAAATAAAATGGCAGGTAGTGCGTTTCATAGCTATTAATTGGATTTGAATTTAAATATCACGTTCCTCAGCTATTTAACAACTGGATTTAAAATGGAATTTGACGAAATGGTCTACATTAAAAAGGTAATAACTGAATAATTCATAATGGCAACTAAATACCCAAATACTCAAATACTTTCATAGCTATTAAGGGGATTCAAAATTGAAATTAAGTAAACCTTTGCCTATGTTTAATGATGTTAAGTCTATTAAAATGGAAATTTGATTTCATATTTAAAACGTTAACAATATTTTGTTGACAATATTTTGCATATGTTTTTGGATGAACAACGTAATTTAAAATTTTTTTAAGCCGATTACAAATTAAAGTAGGTACAAAAAATGAGTATGTAAAGGCAACTCCAATACAATCAAAACCAAATTTACAAATAGTTTTTTAATTTTCTTTTACAGCATTCAATTTATTCAATAACTAGTCACAATTGTTAGTTTAGATTTCATTAACAGACCATCATTGTGATGAACGGTTTGTTTACATTGTGGGATGATTGTTTATTTAGAACAACACAAATCCAGAACACTTCAGAAGTTTTATTTTGTCTAGAACCGGATAATGAATGCCATGTTGTAAAACGAATCATATCGGGTGACAATTAATTGTTAAGCAACAAAATAAATTATACAAAATTAATAAATTACATTTTAATTTGTAATATTTAATTTATTTAAAGTGTTAAAATAGTGCTTATCTTTTTATTTATCTTATTTGTTTTGCTTTAAATTAGAATTTTAATTAGATGAAAATAATGTTGTTATTTATATATTAGTTTTATAGACTTTCCTACATTAAGTAATATTACAAAATATTTGTAGTTCAAATGAATAAAAATGTTATTCATTTGCAGGAAAACGATTAATGGTGTAGGTGAATTACGCCACTTTTAAATAACACTAAATATTTGTACCATCTTATATTTTGATGTAGATTTCTACGAAAGAACCTATTGTAGTATATTTACCTTTAAAGAAAATTAAAAAAATAGACCCAAACATCAGAGTCAAATTAAAAGTACATATATTATACATTTATATAATTATTTTGTCACTTTAAAAACGAATCAAGAGGTTAGAGTCCGAACTGTTTTTTTGAAAAAGTGAAAAATCACTACTACTCCTTAAATATTAAATATATTGAATTTGTTTAAAGTTATTACGTTTCCTATTTATAACAACAACCAGTAGCTCAAAAGGTAAAAATATGTTTAAAAAAAAAACAAATCAAAAATCATAACTTCCTTACTGCTAAAACTTATCCAAAACTTGTGTATAGTACAATTGTTAATACCACCAAATTTTACAGCAAAGAATGGACAAAATAAAGTCGCAGGACAAAAAAGAGATTATGCCTTACTATACATAATATTGATCACGTTCAAATAGTCGTGAATCATCTAAATATTATGGGAATATTTTGTCTAAGAATTTTTTTAAACTGCACTCTTATTGCAAAGGTTGGACAAAAGAGGAGTTGACATTAAATAGAATAACTTTATTTAACTGTAGACATCAAATACTGTACCAAACTTTATAAATAAAATTTCTAAATATTATCTAAATTTGTTATTTTAAAATTGTTTATACCAAAAAAATCTTACTAAGGAATGGCTAAAATTATGTCGCAATACAAAGTATTCCTTATTCCCTTAGTAAACACAATATTTTAGACCTTTAAAATTGTTCTTTATCTTCTGAATATTACCGAAATCTTTTTACTGAAATCAATTGAAATGGATTTTCGATAATTGCTACCCTCAGCACAAGGGGGTGGAAAACAGAAGTAGAACGTAAAAATAAACAATATCTACCTTGGGATAGAAATAACAAAATGGTAAAATTCACAATTATTGGTTATTTCTACCCCTATTATGGAGTTTCACCAAGTGCCAACTGTGTTTACCTTAAATTCTATTAAATTATATCTCCCTTGTATCAAATCTATTAAATTTTGTTGTAATTATTACCAAAATCTTTTACCTGGCACCTGTTATTGTTATACCTGAAACTGCCGCCCTTAACACAAAGTGCGCTTACAATTGTTTTGTTCTTATCTTGTTGAAATTAAATGGTGGGGAAATATGAACTTTTAACTGTACTTGTATCTGTAGACCAAGCCAAATGATATCGTTTTGTAATTAAAAGTCTTCCCTTGATTGGAAAAATATGAATAAAACGAAACTATTTAATAAGTTTTTGAACATTGTTTTATCTAATGGCTTTCACTACTCTGAAAGTGCTAAGACCATCACAAGACAACAATTTTTAATTTTTTTATGAAATGCTATTTCGCAATCTACATTTAAAATTGTTTAATCTTAAGTTGCTTGTTTGCAAAAAAATTGAATAAACTCTGAAAATTATTTCTAAAAAATGTATTGGGCTTAAATAAAACGCTTTAAATATTTGCTATTTATTTTAGACTAAATAGTAAAATAGCATGCGCTAAATGTTGTAAAAGGATATTCTTAAAAAAACATTAACATATTTTTTTACAAAAATGTTAACTTTTTCCAAGCACTGATAAACTTTTATTAAATATATGATACAGCGTCGTCGGTATACTGATCATCATATTAGTTTAAGTTTTATCATAAACTGACAGTTAACAGCTGTTAACAACATAAAAACCTAGAATTATTTCCTCCTTATATTACAATATAGAAATATGCAGCGTTCTTTAACCAATGTATACAATAGAATTGTCTACACTATATTTAATAAATTTTTTAGACTAAAGTCATAGTACACATTTTCTGAGAAACAAATTTAGTGAAATGGGTTTAAGTATGTGACATGGAACAGAATCTTACATAACTATGCAAGATTGCATTATACACTAGGCCTAATTATATTATTCGTGTTTGGTAGACATAACACACGTTCAATCTATGCAATAATACTTATAAATCTTCACTAAGACGAGTAGATAAATTAATATGAAACCCAGAATGTCTACAAATTTACCAAATGAGCATTCTAAGTACTATATAATTCTAAGTACTCTAAATAAATAAATGTATGACTTTAAAAAATTTTAAACTTTTTTGAAACAGCCCATATTATGACACAATTTTCTAAATTATTTTTAAAGTATACTATTATATTTAAATCATAATCATTATATTATTTAAAACTTTTATTATTTATAGTCCTATGTTTGTGTATGTTACGATGACAAGCCACTCAACTCCTAAAAGCGTCAATCAGGCCAAGGTATTCAATGGGCAGAGTCAGAAAAATATTTAGATATATTTCACCAAACATATCAGTTATCATATATTTATAATATTATTTTTTTATAAGGTTTATAGATTCATTTAAATTAAATATATTTGACCTTTTTTGTATTTTTTTACTGGCATAAGTGTTTGGCAGATCAATTAATTATTTGTATGTTATAAATACTTGTAAAAAATATTTGTAAAAACACAAAAACAACAAGTACTATAATCTGTCCATTATGTTAGTATACATTTACACAAGTAACAGCAAAGGTGATTGCGGGAGGAATTGACAATCAACAAAAACAGCATACAATTAACTAGCAATGAACAAGTTATTAATTAGTGTATATTTTTGTTACCATTGAAACACAACAACAAATTTTATTTTGTGTTCCTAAGTTGAGAAAATATTAAACTTTGATGTTAAAGTTCAGTGGTATTTGTGAGTTCACATCGATTCATTGCAAAGTAGGCCTAAATTATTAAAATATTGTATTGTATACAATGTAAAAAGAATATACTTTAATCATAAATAACAAAACAAAAACTTGTACAAAAAAAAGTATGTGCATGTTAATAATCACAATAACTTGTACATTTGACATTTGACATTTGCAATGCCTTGCTCTATTTAATGTCTACTTTTTAAATGATTACATTCTATAACCATTGTGATACACAATAAATTTTAACCATTATTTCTTATATTTCATTATAATCCTCTATAGTAAAATAGTAAAAATATAAGGTCAAAGTACTGTGCATAATTATAGAGATAATTATATCATTCAATCTGCATGTAAGAATAAACGCCAATGAGTAAGTACCCTTCAGATGCAGGTCAGCTATTTGTAATATTAATAACTTAAATATTAAGACATAAGTTTTTTGGTGAAAAATAATTGGAATTACACTTAATTATTTTCATCATCTTATTGACCGCATACTGAACAAATAATTTGTTTTATATTGGTATAAAAGTGCGTATAATTTACCATTCAAACTCAGTATATATTAGTACAAGTTAGATATTTAAATAAAACTTTATTTGTATTATTATTATAAACATGTATTTACACTATTAATATTTGGTTTAAACTGTTATTATTATTTTATACACATATTTTATTGTGGTCTTTTATACTGCAATTACTTCTAATGAATCTAAATTGATTAATGAATGAGGAGCATTTAAAAGATTAAAAAAACTGACAATAAACAAAGTAATTGAAACCAAATATTTAACCGATAAAAGAATTTAAATAGTATTGTTTTTTAGTATAAATTTATTTCTACCATTTTTCGCTTACAAAGAACCCCTCTGTAAGAACAATAATATATTCTACATGGAATTAATATTATGTAAAACTCCCATCTTTCACGTTATTCAATTAGGCGCTTGTTAAACTTCAAAGGACTTACTATAACTGTGTTAATCGTAAGAAGTTATTTCAAGTAAATTCGTTTAAATCTGCGATTCAAATACATACAATGGTTTACTTTTCACAATTGAATTAATTTGATTTAGTTATAGAATCATGATCAAAGGAAACAATGCTTTTCTGAGAGAGAAGAGAACTTTGATAAATACATGTATGCCTTTAAGCCTTAATGTCTTCAAAACATGTTTAAACTTTACTTTTTATTGGAAAAATATTATTTTAAATTAGTATCTGAAGCTGCATTGTAGATAACCTGATATAGTTATGTTTAACCCTCCATATTATATTATATGGCAGTTAGATTGTTTTATACCGACAGCCACATTTTATTACTCGAACACATTGTAATTTAAAGATGTGTATAATCCAATCCATTTTAAGTAAAGTATAATATTAAACATTTTCATGTTCGGAAAACAGAGAAAATGTCTGTGTCGTTAATTTGTTTACATTTACCACGTAAATAAATTTTAAAACTACTTTGGTAAAAAAAAATTTAAAAGTTGGCTTTTAAAAAAAAAAAATTTAACTAAATTCAAGACATACAAAATGTTGAAACAATAGTTGTATACATGAAACAATAAAAACAATTAACAATAATTTAACAAACCATGTTAAATAATATACAAATGATATAAAAGATCTAAGTTGGGGTAAAATTAATGTGTTGGATACTTTTGTCGGTAGAATTTGAGTAATAATTTTCACCAAAGAAGATTGATTAATTTTGTACTATTATCTTCCATAAGGCACCAGTAGATTGCCGTAATTGTCGTGCAAAAATTAAGACCGCAAAAATATTAACGCAACAAATTAAATACTATCAAGATAACTGTTGCATAATAATGTGAAATTATAAATAGATGTTTAAGTGGGAATAAAAATCGAATATGAAAAAGAGGTCTGGAAGGGTCAATTCTGTATTTATTTTGTACAACACGAATAATGCCTTTTGGGATTATTTCAATAAGATACAGGTTTGTGTTATAAGCAGTTCCCCAACAAATAATGTCATGTTCCAATCTGCTTTGGACGAGTGAAAATTATAGTTTCTAAATTTTCTATTAAATGAGCACTGTGAGTGTTATTTATACTTTTTAAACATTTATACGTGACTGTGGCAAAATATTGTTCAATATCCTTCAATGAAAACTTCATACAATTTGTTTTGCTAGTGCTAATAAGTGTAATTTTATGTCTAACAAACCACAACCGAAAGTCGATTAGATCTTCTTCATTTGCATTAATTCCAATTGCTTTTTGTATTAATTATAGCTGCTTCGTTGGCAAAAGAAGTCAACCTACCACTAAACTTACTGTTGCAAAAGATATTTACATAAATTAAGAATAGAATTTTGAATAATACTGTTAACTGAAGAACTCCACAATCAACAACACTCCACTCGCTCACATGTGATCCAACTTTAAATACTACTTAATAATCTTTAAAAAAAATTGAGAAAATAAAGAAATTATATTAATATCAAAAACAATGTATAACATTTAATAATTAAATCATAAATAAACACAGTGTACACTTATAACACTAATACAAAGTTGTTTTACAATCAATTTGTATTTTTTAAAGATATGAGAGAGGAAAACCCCTATTAAAACTTTTGTAAATATTTATATATTTACCAGAAGACAAACTGCTAAAAAGTAATAATAATAAGCCACTAACTAAAGGGAATATCAAGATTTATTTGTATAAAGATTATAAAGTTTATCTTACAAGAATAAAAAATGGGTTGTCTTTTTTTATTTAACACACAATGTTAAGCTGTGTAAGGGGAAAGCAAACACTCAACGCAAGGGCTATAAACATGGATTAACACATGCTCTTGTCAGTTCAGCTGCATGCAATTAGAACAATATATAATTAATTGTGTCCTTGGTTACGTCAGTTCTAGTAATGTCTTCTTGTAATCTATTTTAATTTTAAAAATAAGACAAATAACTTTATAACGGTATAGTTCCGATTGATATAGTGGTTTGTTGTTTGTTAATGAATAGATATTATACATTATGTTATTTCTGTAGACATTAAACAAACATTACTTACTAGACTGTCCTGCTTAAATGTTATGAACAAAATTAACATAAGGTAGATTGCCGTGTTGAATCAAAATCATTGACATAAAGTGTTTGTTCGTTGCAAACACAAGTAACTTTTAAGACTATCTCATTTAATGAGATTCAAAAAGGGAATATTGTTGTGTAATTATTGCTTCAATCGTAACTTTATCGCCAAAGTGGAATTTATAAATTCTATCTGTCAAAGCTAACAAAGCGTCAAAGAATTTTTTAGAATAAAATTATGGACAAAGTAATACCATACAATATTTATTAAAGCATTCATATACATTTTGCCAACGTAATGTAAAAATGTGTTTTTATATTGTATTAATACAAGATTCAGTTGTACAATTAATTGTATTATACACTTCCCTCTCGAAATATTTGTGTTGATATAGTATCTTATGTAGATGTATCTACATTCTCAAAATAAGAAATCTTTTCATATAACCACTTCTTGTAGTACAGTCATCTGAAATAAAGATAGTAATTTACAAATTTTAAATCTCACATACCTTAAAACGCAAGTTACATTTTGAAAGTTACCCATTTTTCATCATTAACTTGTAGTTAGTAAAATGTATTTAATGCTTTTCTATTTATTAGATTAATGTGATGAGTTACTCATAGGCAGTGGAATATTTTAAAGCCGCATAGAGTTGATTGTCCACTTATTTGGAATGCTTCGAATTTGATGATGATGTGTGTTATAAGTGAAAACATATTCTCTACAGGTAATAAGTTATTAATTTATAATTATTAAAAATTTATATTAGAATCTAACACATGAATGTTATTTTTTTATAATACCTCAAACGGGTTATCTGCATGTTAGTCGGGTAATTTACAAATTTTAATTTTTTTTAGTAGTGGAAGAATTCATATTGAATAACACTATACGCAAATCTATCATTCATAAAATGCTTCGAGCATTCAAATTTCAAATATTACCAATAATAGTAACAATGTTAAGAATCTCTTAGTCACTGATCGACTTTAGTCACTCAGGCTAGCAGCACTTTTAAAATAAGCTAAGATCTTTTAATGTAGTTACATTTTAGTTGGTTATACATATTAATATACATTAAGTTCGTTGATACGAACTTGCCTCACTAGGAATGACGTATTAGGCTCTATTATTTGTGCTTTAAAAACGAATCCCAAAACTTTTCAGTTGCGGAATTTGCAAAGTCCAAAGAAAGTTTAATCTCCTTGGTTACGTATTGGGGCTATCCTAAAGATCTCATGCAGAATGAGTATAGGGGTCTAAGTTTACGCCCTATAAATACACTATGCGGGTTAGAGAATGAAAATGTAAGTCGTCTGTTGTGACTCTTTAGCTTGGAAGGAAGTTAAAGTTGTTTTGATTCCTATCTCCTGCAAACCACAGTCATAATAATAACTATTAAACAATTTTACATTTACAGTAACATGGAAAGTATATGGGTTAATCTCCAGAATAACAATCTTCTGTACTACACTCGAGAAATTTATATCCTACTGAATTCAATTAGCATTTTCATTTTTGAGTTTTTGATTCAAACTGTTAGACGTCAAACTGTTAGACGGAATAAAAATATCAAGTTGCCTTAAAAGTAACAAAATACTTAAAACAGTCGAAGTGAAATGTTAATTAATTCCTTTCCAAATAAATTGACCAAAACAGTTTAGATGAATAATTATATAGTTTCTATCTAGTGTTGTAATAGTTAAATATTAGTTGAGGTTGAAGTAGAAACATGATCAAGATGTGACATATAACAAGAATTTGAATACATACGATACAAACTATTTCAATGGATTTTGTTAAGTACAGAAAGCGCCTATTCAAACTACCGCGCTCCCCACCACACAAATGCTCTTCCCATGCTTTTCAAGTTAGTACATAGATTCTTAGAGATTCCGTCAACCGTCACGTGACCTATGATTTTACTATTTGATTGGTCACAATTATAATTATCTACTTTTTGCGGAAATGCTAGGAAACCACGCATTCTGTTTGCCGATCCAAGTCCAACGGAAATGATATGTTCAAATCAGATACCAGTGTGCGAAACTAAGATTTCTCTCTCTCTCTCTCGCTCAATTTAACTATAAAAACCTCTCAATAATTAACTAATGTGTATAGCTTACAAACTGATAAATTCATAAACTCTATTGTTTCGCGAAATGCGCGTTGTGTTTATTACAAAGAAGTGATTTTGTTTTCTTTAAGTTATTATTTTATGTTAGCCCTTTTTTTGTGTACATATGAACCAATAAATGGTGATTTATATATAAGTGAACTGTGTTTTATAAGCTAGCTAGCTCGCCGAAAATGCCTAGACTCCACCACGTCTCCTAGTGGATTCATCTTGCGTTGACATCCGAAAGAGACGCCATTCTTAGTGGTCACAGGAAAAACTTGTTTCAAAATATTGTAACAGCATTATAATATGGATCACTTACTATAGATTGGTTTAATTATATGTACACAATTTTGTATAAATTTTGTATAAATTAAAACTAATTGGTCCCTCGACAAAGGGAATAAGTATAAATTTATTCTCTAATTATCAAACAATTTGGACCCTCGGGGTCGGATTATATCTAAAAAGGATTTTGTGGACCACGCTAGGAAATTACAATTCGTTACCTATTACTAAAGATAAAAATTAATGAACTTTAAACCAATTAAAGTTTGAGTTTAAAGTTTGCAAAACCATTGCAGTCGCCATTAGTAAAACGAAGAAGAACTGGGTTCTGTATTATTTGGAAATTGTGATATTTCACCCAGTTGCATAACATGTTAAGATGTGTGAAGTGGTAAAATCACCCAAGTCCAATTCTGTTTGGAAACTTGATTATTATACAGTGTTCCTTTTACCTATCCTTGAAACCCAAGCTTTGTTAGTGGTAATATGACCCAAGTGCATATAGGTAGTTTTACCACAAGAGTATGTGACAAAAGAAGTAGTTTTATTAGTAGTTTTGTCAATAAAAGAAGTGTTTCCTGCACGTACATGCTTTTTTCTTAATTTGACCTTATAATTTAGCATCGCTTGGGTATTTTTACCTCTAATATTTAAAACCGGTAAAACTACCCAAGTCCTGATCAAAAATTTTATTAAATTTCTTAAAAATAAAATAAAAAATAATTAACCCTTTCAGTAATGTTTATTTATAAAAAGAGTGTAAGCTGTCATTCGGAAACAAATTTAACACAGTCTAAAGCTTTTATGAATTTACATTCATGTTTGCAACTTTATTTTTGCTCTCCTGTAAAATTCATTAAATGAGACTTGGGTAGTTTTACCTTTAACCCCTCGAAGATTAATTTAATTATATGTACACAATTTTGTATAAATATTTTATTAGTTTTATATTTCAAAACTAATTGGTCCCTCGACAAAGGGAATAAGTATAAATGTATTCTCTAATTATCAAACAGATATATTTTTGTAAGTCACACTTAAATTGCATAACTCTGACACAACGACATTAATATATATTGAATCAAGGTTATAGAAAGAGTGAATAGGTAGATAATAAATATAAGGCTGCTTACAATAAATGTAATTTTTATAACACAGTTATGGAGTGGCAGGTAGTCGTAAACGGTTTATGCATAGTAATTACTGTACGACACCACAAAAAGTTTAGTAAGTAAGTTTCATAAATATATGTAAGATAAACCTATATAATTATGACAGTTTAACCACTTTCTTGAGTACGTTTATGAATAACTTGGTATAACTTAACGACTAATGTAATCATTATCTTACAAATTACCAAAGCATTATTACAAATTTCATAAACGTACGTAACATAACTAAATTATGTTTTTTATTGTTTTGTTAAATTGGACTGTAAAAAATAAATCTTTGTAAACTGTCAGGCAATTTTTGAAGTTTTAGGTAGAAGCTATCTGTATATATGTTTATCAAATATACACATTTATATATAAATGTTTATCAAATATGTTTATCCTTGCTTTTTGACAGATTTAAAAAGAAATATGTATGGAAGCAAAACGTGTTTTTAGAAACATTTCAATTAATTAGAAAAGTAAATTTTAAAATAAAAGCTAAATAGATTGGTCATATTGTTAACTTATTTTATAGAAAGGCTACTTCAATATTAATTAGTATATTATTCTTGTTACCAAACATTATTATTAAATTTTTGGTTTTAGGTAGAATCAGATTATTTTAAAATTATTTAAAAAGGATGTTCTTTATTGTATGTATTAAAAGTTTTAATTTAAGATAGTATTTGTGACAAAAAATAAATAAAATAAAAACACCAACCTTAAATGTTAGATTTTAAATTCATAAAGTTAACTATGGCAATCTACATGGTTATAAAACATTAAAGCATTATGTGAATAGTTTATTCTAAGATACTATTAAGTTCCTCGTACAGACTGCGATTTATAAATTTACATGTTCTGAAAAATACAGAGCAGTCATTCAATACCCTCAGCAGTTCTAATTAATTAACTTTGACGATAGTAACTTTGCTGTGATGTTGATCTAAATGATTAATTTATATTTAAATAAAAGCAAAATCATTGTAATTTGCATTATTTGCTTTGTTGCTTCTTCTGCACCATTAAGATTTGACAAAGAATACAAAACAAGGATTGTCTTAAGCCTTCACAAATGTATTACTGGAGACTCATTACGTTTGTCAGGATTTTAGTCTTAACTTTTCTTTTGTTGAAGTCTTTCTAAAGGATTATGAGAAAGTTTGTTAGTAAATGTGTAGTGAGGTTTTAAAACAGTTATTGAGAACAAATAGTTAATGGAAATTCATTATAGAAGAAGCTCCATGTTACAAATCAATAGAATTTTCTGCACTTAAAGATTTTAATAATATAAATGGTTGAACAAAAATTATAGATTTTCCTGTCAAGAAATTATACTCATTTAATAAAGTTAGTTTAATATTAACGTTTCATATTTAAATAACGATATAGTTACACTATACATAGAAAACATACTATCATTATTTTCAACTTTAAACTCATTTATAATTTATATTAATAGATATTTCTAAACTAACTAATAATATAGGTAGATTATGAATATATTTTGAGCTTTTAAACATTTGATTTTTTTTTTATGTATTTTATTATACTGTAAGTTGGATAACATATTTTACCATCTATTTATGTTATGTATACATTAAAGTTTATCAACCATCAAATGTTTTTTCTGCTTTCTTTTTTTCTTTTTTTTATACATATTATATCCTATGTAGTTACTAAAATAAGTTTTCAATGATACTTTTAGTAATGTGGATGGGAAATTATGATATATAATATATAATATCCAAATACCACTCACTGACTCACTCATCACGAAATCACAAAAAACCACCAAACGGATTGGAATGCAATTTGGGATGTAGCTTTTTCTAGGGCAATAGGTGCTCGTTAAGAAAAATGTTCAAAAAATTCGAAATTTTAGAGGGTTTAACGGGGTCGAAGTTATAAGCTACAAGTTACATTTTATAAAAATACAGACCCATCAAACAATCTTGCATAAACGTTTAGAAATCAGAAAATAATTTGAAATGGACGCTGATAAAAGAAGATGAAGGCAAAAAAATAACAAAAACGTTTTCTTATGAGGAAGGTCCTTGGATCTTCAACATCAAGAGCAATAAACCTTTTCAACTTATGTGAGTTGGTTCTCCACCTTTAAATAACCAAAGACAAAATATGTAATAAACTAAAATCAATCAATAACTTAATATCAGCCATCAAGATAAAATAATCAAACATCAAATTCTGAGAGCTTTCCGGGATCAACAGATTAATATTGTCAAGTGAAAGTGGAAGCATACTAAAACCAAGCCAATATCGTGTTAAAGAAAATAATACAGTGAAATATAAAATCTATCTACAAATTTATGAACATGAAAATATAAAAATTAATGTGGGTAGATTATAAGTATATATTCATGTTAAAGACAGATCTTGAAGTTAAACCATTTATAGAAACGAAATCATACTCATATAATAAATGTAAAAAACATAATAAAATAAATTTACCATTTTAAATCTAGTAAATTCAAGTAAATTGGTCTTGATAAAATTCTTTATAGAAAATTATCTGTCAAGTATTAAAAAAAAAACCTATTAAGCAACTGACATGACATTTCGGTCTAATTTAACAATAAATTTAATAAACTGCTGTTAAACATTGGAGTCTAGTATTAGCTCTGATGATTAAATATGTAACATTTTGAAATAAAAATCAGCTGTTATTGTCTCACATATAATTTTCCATAGTAATATTATTGATTTTATAGGTTATAATCGTTAAAATATATAGGGTATTTTTTTGCATCATTCCCATTTTTATATTTAAATCTCAGAAGATTTTGTATTTTGAAACGATTTGTTATAGATAACGTTTATATTTTAGAGTACAATTAAAACTTATGTAACATAAACTTTATAACTATGTTTATATATTTAATATTATTTACCGTCTTGACTTTGTAGTTATTATCTACGCCTTGTACGATGTGAAAGGTTATATACCACAATGTAAGATGTTGTAATTTTTGGCGTTTATAGCATGCAAGATGATTTAATTAATGAAAGGTTTTGATTTTGGGGATGCAACAGATTCGATTTTCCAATCAATATTAGTTTTTCATGAGAGTTGACTTAAACTACTTTGTTTAAATAACTTCAGATACGTTTTATGAGTTTGAATAGAATGTTTAATTAATAGTAAAACATTTTATATGACATACCATTAATTTTATAGTTATAATTTTTTCAAATTATATAACATATTTTTTATTGAATTTATTTACAAAGGCTGAATTTACTTGATACTACTTCGACATGAAAATTGTACTCGAGAAACTGCACCTATTATTTAATATACAGTTTCTCTACATTTAGTTTTAGAATTGTTTCTTTTTGTAAATTTTATTTAATGATAAATTACATTGCATTTTAGAATATAGCTTCACATAAATATTTTGAAGATTATTAAATTTAATGTATAGTGTTGTTAAGGGAAACTGAACTAATTAACTACTATGCAGTCTCCTTAATATTTAATAAACAAAACTTATTCCTTATTTAAATTAGCTATTAACAAAATATAATGAATATTTATAACTAAAAGTCTGTTACTTAAATAACATAATTCTTTATTTAAAGCCATAATTTTAAATTGAACAAATAGCTTCTTGAAACCAATTTGTAAAATTTTCAATATGTTTCACTGTATCTTATCATTAATTGAAAAGGTCTATAAAGTATATCTTAGATAAATTCGCCAATCCATCGTACTTATACAATTTTAGTCAGTTTTAAAGATACTGAACGTTAATTGCAAAATATTTTAACAATGGTGAAGTCACAAAGAGTTTTAAGACAATCGCAGTAAGAAAACGATTAACAATGGACGGTTAAGAATAAAACAGAATGTAAATCCACAGTTTACATTTTACAATAAAGGCTGTTCACTTCAACAAAAATAAAACTGAAATCTTAATTTAAACCTTTAATTTTGAAAATTTCAATTAGTGGGATTTATTAATTGTCACGAGAATCAGCAAAATTGTTTCAGGGGCAAACCAAATAAACGGTACCAGGAACTGGCACTTACTTTTTTACAAACATATTTAAATTATTAAACAGATTCACTGTGACTTCATAATTGTAGGAGGGGTAGGAGAGGTAATATTAAAGTAGGAGAGTAACTAATAAATATTATTATTATTAGATAGAGAGAAAACTATTCTATCTATTTCGAACAAATTTGCACAAAACACGTCTAATAGGCCTGTATAGATGCACAAAAACTTTTTTCTTTTAATTTTTGAAAAACAACCCAATTTTTGGCCAAAAAACCCCCAAAAATCAGTTATTATTATTATTATTATTATTATTATTATTATTAGCTAAACTAGAATGTTTAGAAAGAAGCTGTTTTTTGCATATGATAGGGTACATTAAGTGCTACAAATAAGCCAAATTTTATCAAAATCTTTATAGCCGTTTTTTTATAAAAAAAATAATAACTGATTTTTTGGGGTTTTTTTCGTAAAGGGGGTTGTTTTAAAAAGGTTTCAAAACCATTTTACGTCCATCTATACAGGCTTACTTGACATGACTGGTGCAAATTTGTTTGAAATCGATCAAATAGTTTTCGCTCTAGCTTTGTATACATACAGACAGACATTTTGTAAAAACCATTTTTTTTTGGACTCAGGGGCCCCAAAACGGATATTTCCACAAAAATCTCAACATCGATTTTTTTTTTGCGATCACTATACTTTCTCTATACTATATATAGTATAGTGAGAAAGTAAAATGCACTTAATGCGTTTGGTACTTTTCTTACCAATCTTATTATTGATTAAAGTTATAATATAGTACAACAAATTAATATAATTATAATATAGTACAACTTATGTGATTTGCAATTTTTTAGGTTTATTAATAAAAATTTTAAATTCTTATTCAAAATTCAATTTTAACGATTCAGATTAAATATGGCTATTTTTAATGTATATTTCGTTTGACAGTTTAAGCTTCATTATTATTAACATCTAACTTTGCCATCTATCACTCTACAATCCAAGTTCAGTAGTATTGCATCAACACAAAAGCTACAGCTAACCGTATTCCCTTTGTTTGCAAAATTGCAAACTACCAACGATTTCTAATACAACACGTAATGGGATTGTGCTTTATATTTTGTTTTCAACATGATAACCCACTGGCATCGTTCCAATGCCTCATACATTGCGTTCTCTCTGCCTCCTACTATATCTATTTATGCTTTGTTACTAAACACATTTTGCATAACACTATTTTATTTTTTGTTATGTTATTTTGAAAAATTCGATTTCAGACTATATTATATATGACGAGCGAGGCAAGATGGCTATTGTCGTTTATAAAAAAAATTCATGGGAAGAAGTATCAAACGTAGCATGATGGCTCATCACACTGCAGGAATATAAACTACTTGGTGCCATCGGCTTTCATATTATGTGAAACAGTCCAAGAAGAAAACATGTTTTTTTTTATGTAATTTTTGCCGCTCAGGAAATAAGCTTTTAGTCGAACAAAGTTAAGTTAAACCAAATAACGTTTATATCATTTTGAAGGAAGTTTCATATCCTACATTTATATTGTATTGCAGTTTTAATTGTTTAACCATTTTTAGATTTCATAACCTAAACTATTTGATATCTTAACTCGAGGCAAGATGACGGGAGCCAATTTATAATCAAGAAGGTCCTTCAATTTCCAAAGATTCGGAGATAAAACGCCCAGGTTGTGATGAACTTTACAAAGACCCACGCACAGAAGTCTGGGTTCAGTGCTATGCTTGCCTCTTATGGTCGCACGGGGAATTAAAATTGAGTATAATTATTGGTATAGCCATTTATTTTTGAAAACAATTTAAAACTAAAATACTCTTACGATAGGATTTTGTCATCATATATTTGTTAAATACACTAAACCATACCATACTTGTATTTAAATTTGGTATTAAAATTAATTTCCCATTCATTTTATGGGGTCGTCAACTTTTTTGATGATTGATGATTGATTTTTAATTGTTTGTTTCAACAACTGAAAAAATGAAGAAATACATTTTTGTATGTCAGTTTATTTTATGGTTTTTAGAAAGACTAGGACCTAACCTAACTATTTATAAGGTTTTACAAACTAAAACTATCTTAAAATTTTTTTCAAAAATAAAAAACTCTTAACATAGTCATCTTGCCCCGGTCTCCCTACGTAGACTACAATGTCAGTTGACTCTATATGTATATAATTCTACTCAATTATTCTGTAAAGGTTACCTAGTGAGATAAAAGAGGAGTTGTTACTGTGACGCTAGTTTTATATTGAGTTTTACACTAATAAATTGTATGATGTAAATGCATCCCACTGAGCTTTTTAGTAGATTCTAAAAACACATAATCATAACATAGTTATTTTATATCGCCACAAGGTATGGTTCCAGAACAGTCTATTTAAATAATTTTGTATTTAAACACGTTGTTTCCTGGAATACTGTGGGCTAGGAACATGCTAATCCTCTTCTCGCGGGAGGGTTTTAAATCTAACATAGGCTACACATTGTAATCCGGTCGTGTTTACAGTTCGTTGCAAAACGTTGTTTAAACTTTCCGTTTTAGACGACAATAATATGAACGATTTTCATAATATTTTCTCGTGTAAAGTATTGAACAATATCAGAGAACATCATTCAAAAATAAATACCAATGTGTAATCAATAGAGAGGGGTCAGTTAGTTCACGATCCTCTATAATACTTTTTTACAGTTACAGATAGAAATTAAAAACTGTGTACATCATTATTAATGTTGGTAAATGTTAAAACACTTATTGGAAATCTGGTAATTATGTTCCACAAATTCGACTTCACAACACTAAGTAACATCATTTACCATTAAAAAACTGTGATTTTTAAAAATATAAAAATGGTGGTTAGACTGAAATTAAGTGTTTATCACAAAAATTAATGAAAAAGTTTTGTTTTCATTTCTGCATATATAGTCAAATTCTGAACTCCTGAAATGTTTTATCAAACACATTTTATTTAAATCACTTTGCACAAAAATAAACAAATCTAAGTTTATATATTATAATTACATACATCAAAGTTATAGTATTTCATTTGTTTCTAAGTTTATGTAAAAAAGGTAACAGTTAAACTAATATTTAAAATTTTCGAACTCTTATTTTGAGCAACGTATTTTATTTGTGATTTCTTCCTAAAGAGGCATGAATATAAAAACTCTTGTTATGTTTCTATTATGTGATAAAAAAAATATAACCAAAAAAGCTGTGTGAAAATAAGTAATATTTTTATATCTTGATTTACATAAAAACCGGGTGATTATATGAAAGTATGAAGTGTACATGTGTACATTTGCTTTACTTCATATATATATAGTTCTGAATATATACACAATAAAACCGCTGACTTCACGAAAAATGTACAAGAGACATGATACTTGTCCTTTTTAATGAGAAAGAATATGTATGTTGCATTTTTATGTAGATTAAAACGTAACTGAATTACGATTAAAAGACTGAGAAACGATAGAGCTCTAGGCTAATCTGGTGGGTTTAAGACGAGAAATAAGAAGAAGAAAAGTTCATTTTTGTCCATACCTTTACAGGAACCTTTTCATTTCTGCATATTATGAACTCTCAAATATTGTTTTAGTAGATATATTTTGCCCGCTTCAGACTTTTTATGGATAATGTGTATATGTTTCAATTAAACATTGAATCTATACTTTGACCTAACAGTGTTAGAATAAGTTTAGTAAATTATAACAAACATCAATTTGTAGGTGGATGCAAAAAACGTTTTAAATGCATCGTTATTTACTTAATGAAAAAGAGTACGTGCTTTGTTCAAAGTTTAACCATAAATACTCCTTTAGTCCCACTAGTTTGCATGGTACAAAAACTGTTCGAAAAATCCACTCTTGCATCGATATCATAAATACTTATTTGATATTTTTCTCCAATAATTCAATTTCAAAATGATCTCATCCGACAGACTAACGCATATATCGTTTGACAGTTATAAGCTGGCTTTTTGTTCAGAGCTGACTTTTACCAAACACGTTGAGGGTTGTAATACTAGGGAATTCATGTTTTATCCCTATAATAAACGCAGTTTTATTTCACAACCTTGAGTGCTATCAATTTACTGCTCACAATATCGTATAAACATTATATTTACAACAAACAAACCAATAACGATAGTAAGAATAAAAGCATTTTTGTATCATAAAAGCGAAGTTGTCTCCCTTCATAATATTTTCTTTTAAACTTTGTATTTTTGGTAAATGTATTTAGTTTATGTTGTATGAAAGAGAGGAGAGATAATTCCAATTTTCTCACTTACTTCTTTTGGTGTGCAGACAAATTTAACTGAAACATAAACTCCATGTTGATAAAAGTCATCAAATTTTAACGAATTAAATAAAGTCGTCTAAAATATATGTGCAGTTAGACAACTATAAAATTTAATTTAAATATAGCTGATAGTTTTTAGAAGCAAAACGTGATTTAAATAACTATGTGATGTTTGAATTACGCATAATTTATTTGCATTGTATTCCATCAACAATTTCTAACTAAGACTGAAAAATATAAATATTTTCTAAACAAACGTGTTTTAAATCTGAAGTACTTCCGGGACATTTAACTTAAAATTACAGTAACAAGAAGTTGACCAGGGTCAAACGAAAGATTAATGAAATATTATAAAAAATTAAAACAGTTTTTTTATTTTACTAAAGTCTAAAAGTCGTTTGTTAGCAAATAGTTCATTTATTTATTGAAACTATTGAACAACCTTTAGTAATTGTCGTTTCGATTTAAATTTGTTTAAACGCAAACGGACTTAATCATTATTTATTTGTTTATTTCTTTCAAAATAATAGATCATTTAACTAAATCATCTAAATGATACATTTTCCATTGTTCATCTCTTTCAAAATACAAATTAACATATTTTTTATCATAGAGATTCTAACAGTATCTAAAGTCACTCAAGATAAGAGGTATATATCATTTCACTCATAATATTTAGTATTTGTTTGTTAACAGAAAGAAGATTGTTACAGTTTGTATCAAAATTAAAAAAATTAAAATAAAATAAACAAAAATGAATTTTCATTTTGTCTAGTAATAAAGCACAATTTAAGAAATATTATATACATTGAAATTAATAAAACTTTCTTGTAGCAAAATAAAACTTATAATTAAATTTAACTCAGTAATTTATTTTTTTAAATACTTCTTGAACAATACGATTTATAGTAATGCATCATTTGCTATATTTAATATTTATTTTAATACTAAAACCCCCAATACAAAATGTTTAGGAAAATTTTGAAATTGTTTCTGTAGCAGCCGTCATTATGGTGCGAATTTCGTTCTATATTATCAGCTCAAAAGTGTATGTATATAAATGTATATAACACTTTTTGTATGGCCACTGTCATTATTTTGCCCATTCAGGCTGAGAAGTTTTATATACAATATACACAGTAAAGAACATGGCCTAGTTCTTTAATAGGCAGAATCATCTGAGCAAAAGAGTAGAATTGGAGAGAAACAAATTAAAATAGAAATCAAAAACACTTCCTTGTTTGAATATTACATCCCTTTAAAACTATTGTGCCTTTTAGTTATAGTATCAAACAATTTCCCGTCAAATTTTTTTGATACAACAACCATTTTCTCAACGGGAAGAGAAAAGTAACACAACTCGTTTAGCAGGCACAAAATAAAAGTTATACTAATCATTATAAAAATCATTTAAAACATTTGTGGGAAACATTTTTTAAAACGATCAAACAGATGGGTGGTTAAAACCGAAAATAAAGTATTCTTTTAGTATATACAATATCGAACCCATGATTGTTGTAAATCGCCTAAATATTCAGAAAATCTTTGTCTCTTCTCGACTCTTAGCACAACGGTGATTCAATTTGTTTAGCCAATTATAAGAGTAAATGGAAACTTTCAAATCTACTTGCTCTTGTAGGCCGAGTAGAAATTAATTTTAAACTTTGTACTGTAGTTAGGTAGTGTTTGTAATAGTTATATTTGATTAATATGTACAATTTAACAAAAAAAATATAAAAAAATATTTTATTTTATTCTTTGAATGTTAGTTAAATAAAACAAACATATTCAGCTTTTGTCAGTAAAAGAAGCATATATTTTATATCTCCACGAGGCAGGCAGGTCCAGGTCAGTATATTTAAATATTTGTTTATGCACGCAGTTTGCTTGTATTCCTGAGGGCGAATGAAATGCTAAACTCAATTCTCCATAAAATGAAATATATAAAAATGTTATAGAGATATTTTTAAAGTTCGTTGCAGAATTTTGTTCAAGTTTTGCTTTATTACATCAATAATTTAAACGGTATAATTAATAATAAAATAATTAATAATAATGATTGTGATTTGGCTATGCCCCGTAGAAGGAAAAATAACAGCAGAAAACAGGTTTATTTGTGGACTGACAGTATAGCAGAACTGCGACGTAAATGCCTCCAACTCAGGAGAAGAGCACAGCGAGCTCAAGGCGGAGCCGAAGTGGTGATGCTGATGGGAGAATACAAATTAGCAAAGAAAGCTCTGGTAAATGCTATGTGACAAAGCAAAGATAGATGTTGGAGATCCCTGTGTGACGAGCTTAACGAAGATCCCTGGGGAATGGGATATAAATTGGTCACACGTAGGTTGGGTGGTGCTAGTGCCAATAGAGCTATGAGTGCCAGAGCAGTTGAAAAAGTGGTAGGTGCTCTTTTCCCTAACCATCCACGTATGGAAAATCCAAAGATACAGCATGAGAATATGGATATTCCTCTCTTCACAGAGTCTGAATTGGCAACAGCTGTAAAAACGCTTAAGGATGGGAAGGCTCCCGGAGGAAGCCTTATGATCTCCACCGGAGGTCATAAAGATAGTTGCTAGTGCTCAGCCAAAACTCCTTCTCAACATGTATAATGCATGCCTGAAGGCAGGAGTATTTGCGCACCCCTGGAAGGTGGCCCGACTTGTTCTGGTAAGGAAAGGGAAGGGATCTCCTGACTCTCCATCGTCATATAGACCTCTGTGTATGTTGGACGTGGTAGGCAAGTTACTGGAGAAGTTAATCAGATCATGCTTACAGCAATCAATTCAGGCTGCGGGAGGACTTTCGGAACGCCAACATGGATTTCGGGCAGGGCACTCTACAATAGGTGCTATATAAGAAGTGATGGAAGCTGTTCGCGTTGCGGATAGATCTTGTCATGCGGCTAGACCCATTGTTTTACTGGTCACGTTAGACATAAGGAATGCGTTCAACTCAGTCTGCTGGGAAAACATAATGAGAGAACTGGAACATACTTTCTTTGTTCCACAGTACTTGTTAGCAGGGTTTGGGGACTACCTAAATGATCGCTGGATAATGTGTGATACGGAAGAGGGATGCTGCAATAAAGAAGTAACAGCAGGAGTGGCTCAGGGATCTATACTTGGACCTGAGCTGTGGAATAACTCTTACGATGGCCTTTTAAGACTGGAGATGCCTGAAGGAGTACGCATGCTGGGTATGCTGATGGTGTCGCTGTAGTTATCACTGCCAGGAATTTGGATTTGTTTCAACTACGACTTAACCAAGTCATGCGCCGAGTTGGGGCATGGATGGAAAGGCACGGATTACAGCTCGCTACCCATAAGACCGAAATGGTCTTGTTAACGAGGAAACGAATACCCACAATCGTCCCAATGATGGTGGAATTGGAATGTATGAACACCAAGAGGTCAGCAAAGTATTTAGGAGTAACGTTGGATACCAAGTTGACTTTCTGGGAGCATATCGGACTTAAGTGTGACAAATCGGAAGTGATGACCAACTACCTTGGAAGACTGGTGGCCAATATGGGATATGGGTGGCCCACGTGCAGATAGACGATGACTCCTGATGACTGTGGTGCATTCGTTTTGTTGTATGGAGCAGAAATCTGGGCAGACGCAGTTAGGATTAGAAGACGTCGTTCTCGACTACTCTCACTCCAGAGAATTGGAGCTATGAGAATTATAGGCTCCTACCGAACAGTGTCAGAGGCGGCAGTGCTGGTCGTGGCGGGTGTCATCCCGATTGATCTTTTGGCGCAGGAGCGGAAGAACATCTTCACTTTAAGTAAGGAAGTCAGCAGAATAGAGGCTGCTAAAAATTCTAGAGAACTTACTATGCAGGAGTGGCAAATACGATGGGCTGGCGATATTAAAGGGAGATGGACAGCAAGTCTTATAAGAAATGTGTGAAATTGGACCGAACGAAAACACGGAGAAGTTAATTTCTACCTCACTCAGTTTCTAACAGGGCACGGATACTTCCGGTACTATCTTCATAAGATGGGTAAAGTGAGTTCTATGAATTAATTGCCGAACCTGCGAGAATAGAAGAGACGATGCAAGACACACTTTCTTCGAATGCGAACGATTCTCATACCAACGGCGAGATATCTACAACATGATTGGAGAATGTACGGTAGAAAACATAGTGGAAAAGATAATGTTTTCCAAATGCAACTGGGATTGTATCTCAAGGTACATTGAAGAGATTTTGCGCTGCAAGAGGAAAGAAGGGTGGCTTGAAGCATAGAAGAGTAAGGAGTTAATACCATCAGAGAATATATTGAAGTAGATTTGGCACAATTGGTGTTTGACCAGCCGGTCAAAAGGATGGTGGATGACCCTATAGGGCAAGACAGATCCTCTCCTCTGTGAAGTAATATCTCAGTGATGGTCCCGCAGAGGAGGGAAGATGGAATGGAAGGTTGAATGGTTTTTACCGGGGTAAGGAGGCTGCCCACCACCTTCAGTCCCCGGACAATAACATACAGATTTTTGTCCTTTCTTTCCTTTCTTAAATAAAAAAAAAAATTAATAATACATTCATTAATAATGTAAAAGTATTTGTGTATGCTCTATTTACTGTATATATATTAGGCTATTTGGGAAAACATTGTTTAAATGATTAAGATACTTGTCCATTTTAGTAATCGTAACTTACATAGCGTTAAGTTTCTACGATTTGAACACCAATACCCAAAGTTCACTTTATGCAATTTTTTATGATTTAAAAATTTAGTAAATTTCTTATATAACTATTACTTTAAGATTTTTATTATATAGAAAAATATTGTTCCTACAAAAATTACATTAAAGTTGTCATTAACGGCTATTGTTCCCAATTTAGACCATTTTTTTGGTTATAATAAATAGTAATGAAAATACAGACTTATTAGGGCATAGACGTTGTGAAACAACGGATCCATGGAATAAAAAAAACAACAGCAACATAGGATTTGTTTACAACAATTTTAGTGTTAAATTATCTTTAGTGTATACAGATTAGTAATATTTTCCAGCTTCAAAACATATTTTACATCTGTAAATTATCTTTTAATTTTGCAACTTACCTAAATGGATTACAGTAAAACTACGCCAATTAAATTATCAAAGAAGTATAACATAGAATATTTATCAATATAATTTGAACAACTTACTGTCGTCAGTAGTCAAATTTGTCGTATTGTACACGAAGGCCGTTTCGGCTGTTCAGCCATTATCAAGTGGTTTGGAGGAAATCCTCCGTTGTCATGGAACACTTAACACAAAATTCACAAACTTTTAAATAATTTTAAAATTACATTTATTAAAAACATGTCCGGTGGGCCCACTGTTTCGCACTGAACTATTTATTTAGAATAGTTATATTGGTATGATAAATTAGGTAGAAAATACCTTCCAATTTTCGTATTTCATACAGCTCGAGATAAATGAAAACGAGCAAAAATCAGATGCATGAAACGTCATTATCAAATGGTTTGTAACCATTTTTAATATTTTTGTTTTATTTTAACACTTTTGTTATGCCTTTATGATCTCTCACAACGACTACCTGAGAATTGATGTAAAGCCAGTGGACAATTACCTGCCCGAAAATTGTAACACTGAAAAACAAATAAATATTAAAAATTATCACTTAACAGTGTAGTACACTCAAAATCAGTTAGTATTCTAAAATATTATTATCATTGAGCAAACGAAGTTTAAATTATACTATGTCCTTTTTTTCTATTTAAGACATGACATTGTTATAAGTTATGTTGATGGAATAGTAATTTGTGTTACTCAAGCTTTGTTTAGAATTAAATGAAAAAGTTTTTTTTATTATGGCCGAGATATCCTTCAGGTACAAATGCCAGTATTTTAAGTGCTCAGATAAATTCTCGAAAGTAATAAAAACACTGCTTTCCTCATACGCTACGAATGGTTTTTAATCTATAATTTATGGTCAATTAATATACATTTGTGATGTAATATACATAATATTGCTGGTTTGTATACAATCGAAAGTCACGAAAGTTATTTCATAAAGAAAACCACACATTTCAGCCAGTAATATTTGACATTCAGTTTAGACAATTTAAAAATAAAGCAGTACGTACAAATTGTATTGAACCATGTGATCTGTTTCGACCATGTAATCACACAACTTCCATTAAGGCCTGAACACCAAACACATTAAAAAAATGTGTATACATTTTAAAACGTCTCTGCTGGCCTCTCCAAAACTAAAATAAAAAAAAAAACATAACTTCTAAATAAACAGCAAACGCACAGATCTTACAATCATAATCATCTTATATTATAAGGGTGGTACCAAATACCTTAAGGAATTAAGGTCATAATAATATCAAATATATTTCAATACAAAAAAGATATGAGATTGAAACTATTGACAGATTGTTTATATATATGAGCGAAGATCTACGTCGTGGAACAGATAAAAAGATCATTTGTTAGGCCCGAAAATGGAAAACTTGTAAAAGGGCTTGGCCAAATAAAGGGTTAGCATGCAATACATTACTTACTCGATAGAAGCTTAACACAATAAAAACCCCAAAAAACGTAACATAAACATATTATTGTATCTTGAAGTAAAAACATAATTTTAGCATTTACATTAGCAGTTAGGATTAATCTAATTCGAATTAATATTAAAATAAAGACCTGCAAATTTGTACCAACTCTAGTTTCAAAGCTTTGAAAGAATTCTTTTTCCTTTGAAGAATTTTGATTATAACATTTTCCAATGGCATGATTCGAGAGCTACAGGCTTTAGTCCGATAACAACGTTATTAGTTCACTGTGCACTCAGAGGAAAGAAGAGATCATGAAAGGAAAAACGTGGGCTTTAGTATATTTATTCAATCAAGTGTGACTTTGTTTTCGTTTACTTTTTGTTAAGAAGGAAACAAGAAAACATATATACTATATCTTAACTTAAATATTCAATTATCTGACACAATAGTTAACTGATATTCTTGACAAATTTAACTTTACGCTTATTATCAAGCTTTAGCTTATTATTAAGTTATTAATTAAAGTTAACTTTACCCATCAGCAATTTTGTTGACTTTTCATCCTTAAACTTTAGAACTACATCACTGTTTCGTTAATTTGTAACAATGATATCAATTAAATGCAATGAAAGGTAGTAAAACAAGGATTTAATAGTAAAGCCTTAAATCAATACAGTAAGTTATACTACGGAAAATCCTTGCTTGTAATTTAAAATCATCCGTATTATTAGCCCAATCAATACCTAACCTAAACAATCTTAAGTTATTAAATCTGATTAAGTTAATAAGTCAGCTACAACATATAAGTCAGCTCTAACAAGGCTAAAATAATTAAACCCTAGTTAAACTGGTTTTAATCGATTTTTAAATATGTATTTAGTTTATATGATATTTCAAAAATTGATAGATACTGAACATAACAATTTTCTTTTTATAAAATATTACTCTGTAATCTTAAATATCTACAGTATTGTCAAAATATTCTTCTTATTTCATCATGTTAAGTACTTATCAAAAAATCATGTTAATTATGTAACCCTTATGTGACAACGAGTACTTGGTGAAATTACAATAAATTAAAATATTCTTAATTATATAGCATAGTCATGTACTTTGTTCTCCAACAAAACCAAACTTTAGTTACAATAACAAAACGCTTGAGATTGTGTTTTGTTTTCATTGTAAACTGTAAATAGTTACTATATTTGGGGGTCAATAGCCGTGCAAACGTTTAGTTTATATCAAACTCAACTTCTACTAAGCACTTATCTTACGTAAGTTAACTTCCGTTATGAATATATTAAAGTACACCGTGATGTATTATTATTGAAAGTTACATCATTTATTTTAAATGTAGACGATTTCTAAACATCATACTGTATATTGTATAACCTAAAAAATACGCCATGATTTGATATTGCCAAATTAGATGCAAACTCTTAGCTCTAACTTTGAGTCTCAATTGATTCATGATAATATGGTAATTGTTTGTGTCACGAATTGCTATGTTTTATCTTGAATACTTGCATACATTTCTTATAAAATGTGTTTAAATGGATATTTTGTAACAATACAAAACTTAAAACACACAAAAAGTACGAAGTTATTTCACCAAACAGTTTGCGATTTTAAATTTAAAAAATTATTCGTGATTTATTAATAAAACAAAGTTTATTAACAAAAATATTTAAACGAAGTAGGCTATAAATATTAATTACGTAAAACAGTATTCGAAATTGAATCAATTCTAAATGTATGTACCCAAGCAGAAAACCAGCATTGTATCTTTATTTTCCTCTACTCTTGTTTTATTTACATAAAAGAAGGTTTAGTATTTTCTTCAACTTTGCAATTAATCCAACAAATCCGATGCTGATTAATTTAATCTTGTCCTCTTTACAACAGGAGATAACATGGTAAAGTACTCTTTTTAATCAGAACTGACATCCTTTTTGAGATAGTAATTTTTGTCTACAAATCAAAATGTTCAACTGATAAAAATGCCAAACTAAATTACAGAAACCGAACTCACCCTCATTGTTATTAACTTGCATTAATGTGTTACAAGCAACACTTCCACTAAAATGCATAAAAAACATTCCACTTATTCAAACTTTGTATGTAACCCATATAGCTAGAGAGTTTACAGTAAGAAGATCCAACTACCAACTGACGGACAATTGTCTTAATGTTTGTCAAAAAGAATTGTAACTCTCTCAATATAAAATAAAGCATTATTATTATTATAACCAGAATGAACATCGAGAACCTTCAAGAAGAAAATATTCTGGAACGGCTACTTACTTTCTACTTTATTTTCCTTATTTTATGAAACTCAAAATGAAATTACATACAACTATAGTAAAACACTAATCATAAAAAGAAGCAATCAGTAGGATGTTTCTATCCATTTTTAATGTATTATTCGTAAACATGTTATAACAGTTAAAAATATAGATGTATCTCTAAAGAAAATTTACTTCTTAACTGTTTACTTCATAAACTTAATTATTGTAAGCCTAAAGTAACCTCATTCTGTAACCCTAATTAAAACCAACCATCTTATTTAAATCAGTAATAGTTATTATTTTTATCGGGTAGTATCTGTATACTAACAATTAAAATATAATAACGTCTAAACAGTAATAATTGTGATCAATAAAATTACAAATTGATATTTTCGTTTCTACGTTTCAAGCAAAGAACTTCAATTGAACCCTTTTATATTTAAATAGTTCTACAAACAATTCTATAAAACTCGTGAAGCCTCCAAACTCTCATAACTAGGTTAAATTTTACAATAATAAAACCGTTAACCCTAAAAGAGAGTATATTATATATACAATATTCATACACACTTTGAGGACAATATGATTGTTGAAAGATTTATTTTAGTGATTCAGAGACGCTAAATAGACTAGTAGAAATAATATTATACAAAAAATATATTATTTCGTACCAATTACCTATATAAAAAGTTATACCTAAAAGGTACAAATATTCCCAAAAGTTTAAACTTATTTGTTTGATATTTTTGTTTTTCTAGAAACCATTTTTCTTATTCGCTATTTATATTTAAAAAATTGTATAACATTTGCTATCGAGCACCTGTCACTGAAGGAGAATCTACTTATTAAATTTCAGGTCTGTACGTAATGTCCTTCCGACGATATTTTGTTTTTGGAAATATAATATAGATTAAACACAGTTTATAATAATTGCAAAGGCAATTTCGTACATTTTCTCTACTCACATATCTGTATCAGATTTGTATGAATATTTTAAACTCACAGCATTTACCAAGCTAACAAATTACAATTCCTGCCTCTCGGAACCTAAATCTAGATCAGGAAACCTGCCAAACGTAAACGATTGTTTAACTAAAGCCATCCGACATGAATTTACAGATTCATAATGCCCTCACTGTAAAACCTTTGTCTGGACTATTTATCCACTTCAGTAAGTATATGTTAGTAATGCAAAATAAACCTCACAGTCTTGCTTTTAAGAAATCGCATGAACATGTAAGACAATTTGACTTTATTAGGTTTTTTATAAATTATTGTACAGTAATAATGTCTACAATATTATTATTGTTTAGTTAATGTTAAATGAAGGAATGTAATTATTGAAATCTTATGAATGTGTATGTGTAGTTTGAATTGGTCTCGAGTATACTTCCGCTTTAGAGAAGTTTTACTCAATCACCCGCATTGACTTTTAAATTATAACTATACATCATTCTATGTAAGTTGATGTAATGGAACCTTTGTTTAGCCATAAATTCGGATGTGTTGCTACCCTGAAAAAGTGGAAAATCACAATTTGTAATCAATTTTAAAAAACCAATGTATTTTGTATCCAATGTCGACGTTTTAAATACATACTGTCAATATTCGGTATAGTAACCGTCATACAATAATATTAAAAGTTATTTTTCAAGAAAACCTGGCATGATTTCAGTGGACACGAAAACGTCTAATCTTATAATAATAGATTATTTAATCCAAGAATCCAATAGAAATGCTCTAGTTATATACACTAAAGGCTGTAACATTTCTTTTAGATAAATGTCTTTGATCAAAAATTCAAAGAGATACTTTTCTAAATGCCCTTTGCATAGTTTATTTCAAAAATCCAAGTAAGACATTTTTCAAAACAGGTATACCCAGAAAATTCGAAATGTATAAAAGACGCTTCCATCAACGCTACAACCTTTATAATATACACTTTGAGCTCGACGGGTGAGTAGGAATTTATATTTAAAA